>JAPEKM010000003.1:55931257-55945117 GCA_027575975.1 Cathorops multiradiatus
CACAGATGGTGATCACGTGACTGAACTCCCTCGGCAGATAATATGGCCGCAGGCTAACGGCTAGCAGCTCCAAGTCCGGGCAACATAAAACTGTCTTTACGGAGATATGTCCCGGGTTACACCAGTGGTTGTTAACATAAATGATGAGTCCCCCACCTTTGCTTTTCCTGCATGTGTTAGTGTCTCTGTCAGCTCTCACAGCAGTGAATCCCTGCAGATCCACATCTGGTACAAGGTGTGTTAGCCATGTCTCCATAAAGATAAATAAGCTGCTCTCCCGATAAATCCGCTGGTTGTTCAGAGCGGAAAGCTCGTCGACTTTATTCGGCAGCGAGTTCACATTCCCCTAGATAACAGAGGGAATGGATGGTTTGTAGGTTGTCTGCTAGTCTAGCCTTTAGCTTAGCTCCAGCTTTGCAGGCCCTGGGTTTCCTCCTCAGCTCCGTCAGGATGGGGTGTCATATTCCGGGTCGTCCCATTGTTTTCAGGGCCAACAGATCCTCTGTTGAATAAGTGAGAAAACTGGCTCCTGGTTGCGTGTTAAAGTTAAATATATCCATGTTGTATAGTAAAAAACAAGAAGAGCAAAAAAGTGGGGAAAAAAAGTGAAAAAAAAAGGGGGTTTAAAGAGCTAAAAACTACAGAGCTACTGGAGAGGCAGCCGTCTCACACAGCGCCCAAACACATATTTAGTGGTGTTTATCATAGCTTTGAATTGTCTTTTTTTTTTTAAATAATAAGAATTTTGTCGTTCTTCCCTCTCCACAGCTTCCATTAACAAGCAAAGCAAATGTTGGGCAGCCTAAAAGATGTGGTAATTATGATCCAGCAGAACAGGATAAAGAACTCCAAAAGAGAGAAAGGTAAGTCCTAGACATCTCATATTTTAAACCCTTTAACTGTCCACTCATTTGACTAGTATACTTTTTTATGCTTGAATCACATATTGGGAGAAAGAAACTAGTGGATATTGTTCCGCTGTAAAGACTTATAAGATGGCATGCTGTGTTGAAGAGAGATAAGAATTGAATAAGCTACAGAAGGTGGCAAGTTTGGATAATTTTTGATAGTTTTACCTCTTCCTAGTAACCTAAATAAGCTTGTACTGTGTCTGGCTGATCAAGCAGCAGTGCCCATGCCACAGAATTTCAGAGAGCTAGCTTGCTAACTCTAGTTAGTTAAAATGAAGTGTGGAGAACCAAGCCGTAGCTCCCTGGTCATTTAAAAAGACATTCTAAACAATTGTGTGGTTCCAACTTTGTGGCAACAGTTTGGGGAAGACCAACTGGGTGCAATAGTCAAGTGTCTATAAACATTTTGCCGTATTGTGTACAACATATAATGGTGACACGGTATTAATAACCATTTAATACAAAGCTCTTGGTAAAATATAGAGTGTAAAAAAGGAAAAAAATATCAAATTTCCTAATTATTGTTTTTGTATTTCTGGGTGCCTTTTCTGTTAAAAAATATATATATTTTTACATTGTATGTATTACATGTAGAAAAAGAGAGTGGCTGCGAGGACAAGTGTCACACTTGGACAAAAAAAAAAATTTGTGCAGCTTCATAGCCGAAAAATTAGTTGTTTCATTTCGTAATGGTCAACACTGCCATTTCCACTGTTAGAAATACTTTAGGAGCAGCAGCAGAGGTAGCAATGGAATATGTTTACAGTGGTCGCAGACTACACAGCCAGAGGGTTTTCAGCACAGTCTGCGTCCCCTGTGCTGGGAAACAGAGGTTACTGTTAGATTTGGGGGTGTCCAGAGAGTGGGTGTTGTGAAATCCTACCTACGTTTTTTTTTTTCGCAGTTAATGTACGATACAAAAGCTTGCTCATTGGGGATAAATTAGGGATAAAATTAGCTCATGTTTAAAGTTTTAAAATTTTTGTAAAGCTGCTTTTCAACAATGTCTCTTGTTAAAAAACGCTGTGCAAATAAACTTGACTTGACAAAAGGGATACCCACTGGAGTCAGGAAGTTGGCTGGTTTAAAACCAATGGAATGGTAATGGATGGAAATGCATTGCAATCTGTCGTTTGGAAAAGTCAAAGGGTGAAACAACCACTCGATCATATGCCAAGACTAATCATGAAGCCATGATACAATAGCAAACCAAGATTAGATTTTTAGTAAGTATTCTTACATCTTACATGACTACAAATTATTACTTTGGGTGTACAGTTGTGTCCAAAAATTTCTATATCCTGGCAGATTTGTGGAAATATGACTGATCATGCAGAAAACCTTTCTTTTATTGGGTGATTCTCACGAAATTGTGAGAAAAAGGTGTCACAAAGCATTTTTATGATTAAAGTTTACTCTATAAAAATAAAGATATCAATAAAAGCACCTTTTTATTTACTATATTGCTCATTATTCCAAATCACAATAACTATTACACATTTTGTTGTTTTTTTCACATTTAATGGTAAATTTCTCATTATCGCAATGCGTCCACAACTAAATTTGTGCTGTATAAGATGGAAATATTATTAATTAAAAAGATAAAGAATTAATTTCAGTAAATATCATACTACAAATAGGCACAAATAAAGTACATTGGGTATTTGGTGACTGTTGGTAAAGGCAGTGAAAATAATAAGAAAAAGAAATGTGTCCAACACCAACTTTCTCATTCTCCGCAACAATTTTGAATCAGCAATAAAATCAACAAGGAACAAATATTTGCAAGGCATTTTGTTGGAGGGGGACGGAATTGACTGTAACACTCAAGATGTCTACCAGGTAAGCAGCTACATTTTTCTCTCTCAAGACAAAAGTTAAAACTTTGTTCTTATAGCACCTATGTCACTTTTTAATTCTCATTACCGCAACATGACATTATGAAGTCTTAAAAAATATTTCTGCTTTTATGTTTATTATATACCCTATTGTTGTCTAAACATAAACAACTAAGAAAAGTTTAGCTAACCCTCATGGTGCTCCTACAGCTAGCGATAAAGGTCAAGGTCACTCATCCTCCGCAACACCATTATCATTCATCGCAACTGTTGCGGTAGCGAGACTCAATGTTTCGGTGGATGAGAATACATTGAAATGAGCTGTTATAGCTATTGCATCCTAAGGATGAAAGGATAAAATAAATATTATATACATAAAAAGGATAAAATAAATATACATTGAAAGGAGCTGTTATAGCTGTTAATTACATCTTAGGATGTAACATTTCAACCTCATTTCACTGTATATCATATTTATTTTACTATGCATTATTATATATTTAATTATATCATATATATTATATATTATACATTATATTATTATACATTATTAAATATATAATAAAGGATGTGAATGTATAATAGCTCATTTCGATATGTCATAATTATTTTTATTGTACATTATTATGCATTATATTATATTGTAATGTATTGTATTATATATTTATGATATTAGATACTACACATTTTCTATATATTGTATTGTTAAGGATATAAAGGATGTAAATGTATATAACAACTCATTTCAATGTATATCATTTATCATATATATTAAGTATATATTACATTTATAATATTATTATTATTATTATTATTATACATTTTTATTATATTATTGTACATTTTATTCAGATGATGTTATAAGCCATTTCTCCCACCAGTCCTAGCAGGACTCACTAATTTTCCATATTTATGTATTGTATGGCGGCTTAGCTGAAACATTGAAAAATATGAAATTATTATGAATATTAAATATTGTGGGTTTTTTTTTTTTTTCATTTCTTCGGACTAGCATGTGATAAAACTATGTCATTTGGTACAATTACTGGCCTAAAGGCATATAGAACAGACATTTTCCAGTTAAGCTGCCTGACTAGTAGTCTTTCCATAGAAACAATAGGGATGACTTGGTTAAATCTTTTTGCAAAAGTGCAGTCTTTACATGTGCTATTTTGTTACAGGAAAGCATCAGGTGAAAAGAAAAGGGCAGCAGTGGAACAGAGGCTGGCAAAGCATAGGGCAACAATTTACAGCGATCCAATCTTGCATGAAGAATACAAAAGGAAAGAGAGAGAAAGGTTAGGGGAAATAGTGATAACAGGGAAAATATACAGTACATGTAATGTATGTTAGGTGGTTTGACAGTTGCACTCACACTCATCCACAGCCTTGCACTCACAGAGAAATGGAAACATTCCCCAAAGCGCGCGCGCACGCACGCACGCACGCACGCACGCACACACACACACACACACACACACAGACACACTTGTATGATGTTGCCATGCAAACATGAACATCTGCTGCACACATTGCCTACACACCCAGACACACAGGTACATCCACAGCAAATATAGGTGTACACACAATTTTGTCCATAGTCCATTGATTGCAAGAAAGAAATATAGCAGGAGCATAAATAAAAGGCCTGTTTTTTTTTTTCTTCAAGGTATCGAAAACGTAAGGAAGCTGGCAAACTTAAAACTACTAAAGATCTGACAAGCAAACAGCTCGAAAGAAGAAAGCAACAATGGCGAAAGAACTCCGAAAATTATTACAAAAGAAAAAAACAGCAGCAAGTACTTCTGGACTTGACACCAGAATCATTTGTCAGTCAGGAGAATATGGAGAATGAAAATACTGAGAATGATGTGAATGAATGAGTGAATGAATGCACAAGACAACAAATTAATGAATGAATGAACCTAAGAAAAAAACTGTTTACAAAATTAACAATGAAATGAAATAAAAGTTATTTTGCAAATGGTATGTGGTGTGTGTGGTGCGCGGGTGTGGTGGGGTGATGCAGCGGTTCTGTCGCTTGACATTATGGTATTACGTGTTTTAAATTTCAAACTGGAATTAGAACCAAATGTTGTGTATAGTTGTGGTATAGGTTAATGAAATGTTTTGAAATATTTGTGTCATTAACACGTGCCAAAATGGGATATTGTCACAGCTTCATTATACTATAATTGGAAGAATAATTTTCATTCTCATTGTATATATTTTTCTTCCACAGAACATGCCATATTGTGTTGAATATGGCTGAGCCGTACAAAATTTACAGTGATAGTTAAGTGTTATTTGTTGAATATTCACAGATTTCATACTCAATGTGCTTGTTGTGTAAACATTTAACAGAGATATTATCTGTTGAATAGGAATCCTTATGGACCTATACAATAATTCTCGTCTCCGAAACATTGAATCTCATTTCCGAAACATCATTCTCATTACCACAACGCATATTTATTTGCAAATTATTGAATTACTACAAACTGCTTTAAGTTTGTAATGGTATTTAGATAAATTATAGTGCTTCATATATCATCTGTATAGAAAAAATATATATAAAAGTATTTTTTCAGTTAGATATCCTAAAAAGACAGACTATAAATCATTAAGTGTGTTGCGGTAATGAGACAAATCATAAAATTTGAATAAAATATTGAACTTAAAATATAATAATTCCTGGTTTGTAATACACCTCTTAACATAACTGTTACTAACATTTATTTAAAAAGTGACAAATACATAACTTTTTAAACATTTTTCTGATGTGATCTTATGTTGTGGTAATGAGAATTTCTTGTGCTCAGGCAGACTAAAACTGCAGTAAATATAGATAAAAAATGTAATAAACTGACTAACAAATGTGTTTGTAACAACTTTAGACTTCAATCTTGCATTCCAAAAAGAAAATTTGCCTTTAAAAGTCTTTTTAAAATTTTCAAGTGTGAACCGTTCTACATCTGATTTTCGCGAGAATCACCCATTTTGGTATAGTGGTCAGGTGAAGCCGTTAATTATCACATAAGTGTGTGTTCCCTTTTTAAATAATAAAAATGATAGTTGAAATCACCCAAATGGCCCTGATCAAAAGTTTACATACCCTTGAATGTTTGGTCTGGTACTATACACGCAAGTTGACAGCCAGGTTTAATTGCCTTTTAAGGGTCAGTTTCCACACCTGTGTGGAACCAAACCTATGTTTGATTTTATATATATATATATATATATATAATCTGTATATAAATAGTCAACGAGTTCATAGCTCTTGTGAGATCTCGGCACATTTTACCCAAGGCTGCACTGACACTGCTGGCTGCTGAGTCATGGGGAAAGCAAGTGGGCTGTCAAAAGATCTGTGAGAAAATTTAGTTGAACTGTATAAATCAGGAAAAGGATAGAAAAAGATATCCAAAGATTTGAAAATGCCAGTCAGTAGTGTTCAGTGTCTGATAAAGAAGTGGAGAATTAGTGGTTCTCTTGATGCCAGGGTTGATCAAGAAAGATTTCAGCCCCAGCTGCCAGGAATTTTTTTTTATATTTTTTCAATATATACATCCTAAAGTTCATAAAAATACAAGTTTCAGTCAATTACTACTTCTCTGTGATTTTTACCAGTGCTTGAAAGTATGTGCATAAATTACCTCTGTTTTTGTATCAGCAGGAACCCCAAATCAATTACCTGTAATTTCCCCCATATTCATAATGAATAGCATTGATATTGTTGGTATGTAGGACTTAGGGGGAATACTTTATATCAGTAAAAAAAGAAAAAAGATGTGATGTCTCTAATGGCCAGCGTGACACTTCCAGTAAATGCTGTGTTTCGCCATGTAACGCGACTCACGCAAAGAACATCTTTTTACTGTATCAACAAATGTAAAGCATTTTCAATGTTGTCCTTCATTTTTCTCCTAGTTTAAGTCTTGTATAGTATATACTTAATTATTGTTTGGGGAATGTTTCTTCAATACTGACAGGAGACCACCTCGCAAATGTGTAACGTGACTCACAAAAATGTAACGCGACTCACGCTACTAAAATGTACTAAAAAGCTCCGGACACTGATAGTTGCCCTTGTTTGCCTGAAAATTACCTCAGGACATTACTGCCCTCTAGTGCTGTCAAGAAAACAATTAATCTTAAAACAATAGAGGGGGTATAATTATATTTACACAGGGCAGATTGCTCAATCTTGCTCCATCTGTCTCGCGCTCATCAGTGAAAGTTATCATACACCTGAATCGCATCGGAATCCAACCCATCTGGGCAATGTGAGTATATTTTACATTATATAAACTATTTATGATTGCTATAACTATTACAAAGAGTGCAATTATGCATTGGGAAGTTAATTATCAATTTAGTTTTCTTAGTTTTAAGAAACATTGTGAGCATAATATGAAACCATGTGGAAAATGATCAAGGCCTACATGGATCAACATCATCTTAAGAAATGAGACCTACATTGTACATACAGCATTTGGTTAGCTCCTCCTATGCTTTAAAAACATCAACATACATGTACGAAGTTAACAGGTATAAGGACAGTCATAGATATTTAACATAATGGGAATGCCTGTTTTGAGGTGAAACATAATTACCCAAATATTTCTTCATAGAAATATTTTTCCAATATTCTGCATAGGAAGTAGTTAATAGTTAACACATGTTTGTGATACATTTTCATGAATAGGTTCAAAGTCACAAAATACATAACTTGGAAATTACTCACCGTGTACTTGAAAGTTGATCTTTGTGAATTTACTGTGAGTAATACAATGATTTATAGGCCTATGATAATTTCTAATTAATTGAAATTCTTAAGATATGTCAAAAAGCAAATTGATGCATAATTTATAAATAATTCTTCACTTGCATAATTTGTCTCTAAATTACGGTAATTTTTGTTTATTTTTTTTCCTCAGAATGGCTCTCTCTGCTAACAAAAGGCAAAGGAGAAGAATGGAAAAACTTCGCCAAGATCCTGAGGCATATGAACTCTTTAAGAAAAAACATGCTGAAAGTTCAAAGAAATGTCGTGCCAAAAAGAGCGAACGTGAAAAAGTGTTGCCACAGGCAGAACAAAAGAAGCTACTTGCTAAGAAAAGAAAGGACACAATAAACCGTGTAAACAAACAGAGCAGCAAAGAAAGAAAGACTGGCTGCTGTAATGGAAGCCAGAAGCAATCCTGAGAGTCCACCATTCAAGTCAGTTAGTGCACTTGGAAAGGCTACAGCTAAAGCCAAGAGAGCACTGCTTGTTAACCTTCCTCGCTCTCCAAGAAGAAGATCTGCTGTCCGTCGTCAAATTGTGCAAACAGAATTTAGAGCAGAAGCAGCAGCGGCAGCATTAAACCCCAACTGCAGGCCAGGCCCAAATGCTCTTGATGGTGAAACAGCTGAGTAAGTTGTACAGTTTTATGAAAGAGATGACATCAGTCGTCAAGCACCTGGAAGGAAGGATGACATCCGTATCCAGTCAGATGATGGAACAAAAGAACATAAACAAATAAAGCACCTGACCCTCTCAATACCTGAAGTGCACTCCCTATTTTGCAAGAAATACCCCACAGTTGAGATCGGAAAAAGCAAGTTTGCAGATCTTCGACCAAAGCATGTCTTGGTGAGCAGCAAACTGCCCCATAATGTGTGCATGTGCCAGTACCATGAAAATTTCATAATGGCAGTAAATGCCTTGCACAAAGTATGTCCTGATGTGCCCAAGTATTCGTATGATTTTCCTGGGACATGTATATGTGACCCAGTTAAGGAAGATTGTTGGATGAATAACTGTGAGAGCTGTAAAGAAGGTTTTCAGAGTGCCCATCCTTTGAATGCGATACCGATACTTCCTGCAACTTGGCATGTGTGGACAAAGCAGGGTGGCAGAATAACTAAGGTTGAGGAGCAAGAAACAGCGGCCGAGTTGTATATTTGTTCACTCATGCCAAAATTTCTCAAGCACTGCTATACCAAAAGACAACAAGAACAGATGTACAATGAAGACAGAAAAAATGCTGTGGCCAACTCAGATCCTGAGAATGCACTCCTTCAGCTTGACTTTTCAGAGAATTACACATATGTCAGCCAGGATGAGATACAGAGTGCACACTGGAACCAGTTCCAAGTCAGCCTCCTCCCATCATCCCTGTGGTATGATGGGGCTCAACACCCTATCATTCTGGCTTCAGACAACAATGACCATTCAAAAGATACAATCATCCCATACCTCAGTTCTCTGCTCAAATCACTTCCACCCTATATCAAAAGAGTATCTATCTGGTCTGATGGCCCATCATCTCAGTTCCAAAACTCATTCATTTCCATTGCAATTATGCTTATGCAAAAGACTCACAACATTGAAATTAGATGGAACTATTTTGCCACATCACATGGAAAAGGCCCGGTTGATGGCATTGGTGGCACGGTGAAGCGCAAAGTCTTCAATGAGGTGAAGAAATGCAGGCACATTGTCAGAGATGCAGCGAGCTTTGTTGCTGCTTCTGAAGGTTCCTCTGTCCAGGTAGTTGAAATGAAGTCGAGTGACATTGATGATACAAGTTCTTCCCTGAAATTAGCTGAATTCTTCAATGAGACGGCCACAATTCCAGGCATATCAGATGCCCATTGTATCAGAATTATAGACGGAAGAGTTGTGATCTTCAACTTTACCAAGGATGCTATAATGCGACCCCCTCAAGTACACAAGTCACACCACCTGATGATTCAACTACTGATGTGCAAGATGCTTCAGGTAAGTGGCATACTGAAATGTCATGAAATAGTTACAAGTCAACTGCAGCTGTTCTTTATATTTTAATGAAATATGAGTAGAAAAAAAACATAATTTTCTTGTTTCAATAGGTAATAATTCAGAACATTAATTGGTCCTATTATAAGCCAGTAATTTTACTTCTAATTTAATTCACAGATGCAGGAAAACAGCCTAATTGGAAACTGGGAGATTGGATCCAAGTCAGTTATGGAGGCGTGCTGTATCCAGGCTCTGTGACTGAAATAATTGGGAAGAGGACAGAAGTTGATTGCTTGGAAAGGAGTGGGAGGTACTGGAAGTGGCCAGAAAAAAAAGGATAAGATCTGGTACCAACTTGAAGATGTTGTTAAGATTCTGCAAGCTCCTGAGCCAGTCTCCAACAGAGGGCAAGTCCATTTTAAAGACTTTTTTAATGGTTTAAAGATAGAATGTGTAACACGACTCACAGTTGATGTAATGCGACTCACACATTAATTTACACATCTTAAGTATCATTTAAATATGTTTCAGTTAAAATGTGTAAATGCGTGAGTCACGTTACATCAACTGTGAGTCGTGTTACACATTCTATTTCCAAAAATATAACGCGACTCACGCACTGATTTGGCAATTGTAAAAAAAATCATTATCAATTACACTTAAAGTTCACTTGTAGAATATAGCCATAGTATTGTGTTATCTTATAATATGAACAATTTTGCCAAGTTTCTAGTTTGAGGAGAAAAGGTGGATTAGTGAAGGCCTATTTTAAGCGTGCCTTTTTGCTGTAACGCGACTCACAGCGTCATTTTCATTTATAAATTGAACATATTTGAATTCACCGGTGTTTTGTTTGTGAGATTAGATACATGGTTACTAAAGTTACTTATAAAGAGAACATGAATCATTAAACTCTTTGTATAATTACACAGCATGAGACTGAATTTGTCATTTTTTGTCAAAGTGTAACGCAACTAACATGGATTTACCCATTTACTGGAAGTGTCACGCTGGCCATTAGAGACATCACATCTTTTTTCTTGATATAAAGTATTCCCCCTAAGTCCCACATACCAACAATATCAATGCTATTCATTATGAATATGGGGGAAATTTACAGGTAATTGATTTGGGATTTCTGCTGATACAAAAACAGAGGTAATTTATGCACATCCTTTCAAACGCTGGTAAAAATTACAGAGAAGTAGTAATTGACTGAAACTTAAATTTTTCTGAACTTTAGGATGTATATATTGAAAAAAATATAGCAAATCATTGTTGATTGCAAAATTTATTTATTTTTTCATAAATTCCATTTTAACATGGAATTACCCTTTAGGGCTCTGTGAACTGGTTCCTTCTGTGTGTTCTGTCTCCATATCAACCTCTGAAACAGCATCTTTGCACTCTTTGTCCATTTCATATGGTTTTCCTCCTCCTTCCTCTTGCTCATCCTCATCCTCTTCTTCTTCCTCCTCTCCTCCAGGCGGTAGTTCTTTCATGTTGAAGAGGTCAGGAGGCAGACTGGGCCTTTTTGGAGGCAACTTCTGTTTGCGTGCAGGAGAAGATTTCCAGTTAAACACTTACCAAAGCTCAGAAGGAGGAATGAACAGCGAATTCATGATGATCCCTGATGATATTAATGAGAAGACAAACAAACAAACAAACAAACAAACAAACAAAGGGCCTCACCCCTATGGTCCCTGTCTTCAGTTTAAACTTGCTGCCACCTTTCATAGCACCAAACAAAGGCAGACTGAGCTTCTTGGGCTTGTCAGGCTCAGATGATTGATTGCCAGGCCGGCTCTGCAGCGAGGGTAGCTGAGTGGGTCTGGTTAAGTCAATGAGCTTCCGCAGTCGCTGCGCTTCCTTCTTCAGCTCAGCCACGTGCAGATGCAGCTTCTTCTCTGCACCACATCTACAAAAGCCTGACTGCGCACACAGCTCATAAACGCATCCAGAGGGTCCTCTGTAGCGGAGCTGGAATCCCCTTTCTCAGAAGAACTGAGTGTGCTCTCAGTTTTATGGAGTTCTTTCTCTGCTTCAGCAAGCTTAACAACCAGAGAGTCATATGTCTCAGGTCTCTCCTGGATCTTTCCAGCTTTCTTCATGCGTTCTTTCCTTTTCCTCTCAACAGTACCCGTCTGGTCCAGGAAGGAGTCGTCATCGCTGTCGTAATAATCGTCTTCCTCCCAGTTTTTCTTTTTACGCTTGCGGGAGACTGCCTCCTGTCTCAGCAGACCTCGAGCCCCCAGCATGCGGCATGCCTCCAGACAGCACTGAACAGCCGCCTCCTTCTTCCTACCAGTGTGTGTGACTTCAGCGACAAGCTGCCTACCCATAGCATCATCCACTGGCAACTTGATTCTACAGAGCCAGGTGCCATGTCCTTTGTCGTCATATTCAAACTCCAGTTCTTTTCCTTCTCGATCGTAGAACCCTTGCAGAGCATTTTTAGGATCTTTCAGGTAAGCTACTTCCTGGTCCTCTTGAAACTCTGTGGCAAATGGATTCTCCTCGTTCTCCTCCTCCTCTGGGACTATGTCCTCTCCCATTCCCCACAAGCAGCCACTGTCTTCTGCAGAACTTCTTCCACGAGCAATGTTCTCTTAATTCTTCTTCTCCTCGTCGTCATCATCATCTAACCCATCTCCCATCATCCTCTTCTCTAACTCTTCTCGCTGCTTTCTGGCTCGATCTTTCAGCTCCGTAACCGTCAGCTCCGACTCGGCCTCTTCATCTGATTCAGGACCCTGGAGGATAAAGAGCGTCGTGCTTCCTCCAAACTTCACCACATGTCCCACATGCAATCTCATGTAAGTTTTCGGCGGGATCTTGTTCTTGTTTACAATGGTTCCATGAGTACTGCCCAGATCGTAGATGTAGAACCCAAGCTCCTCTCCGACAACACCGGCGTCTCCTGCCTTTCCACGGTACTGCACCACGGCATGATAGCGTGATATGGAGGGATGCTCCAGAAAGATGTCACACACAGGTAAACGTCCCACCACGAAGTAACTCTGCTGACTGAGAGGCACTGTGTCCAGTATGGCCCCACTTTTCAGCAGCTCAAAGGTGTAAGGGGCATCTGGGAGCCCAGCCCAGGGAGGCTCTGTGTATGGAAGAGGAGGAAATTTACCACATGGGGGCACTTTGGAGGTGTTTCTGGGTTTGATCTCTGGTTTTGGTGCTGCATGGACCATCTTGTCAGACACAGGGGTCTGATTTAGACTTGTGGATTCCTGAGAAGGTTCTTCCCCACCTGGTGCCTCAGGTTCTGGCTGCTCCTGAGGGGCTGCACAGCTGCCATCTTTAAACACCTCAGCTGGGATCTTCTGCACACTTCTGCTCTTCTTCAGCGCTACAGACGGCGCCAGGAAAACAGCCGGTTTCTTAAAAAGATCCTGACTCATATCAGTGCCTTCCAGTTTATTCTGGCTGTTCTGCTCCTCCATCTTCACCTCAGATTTGTTTCCTGGGTTTCCACAGCCGTCCGACTCGGCGTCCGCCATCTTTGTTTGGTGTGTCGATATAAATCGTCCGTGTTTATTCCAGAATGAAAAGACGTCGTGATACATCTTCTCAGCTTTTACCATAATTAAATACGCTTAATTTCAAAGCTAATACGTTAAATATATTTACTTTACTGAGGAAAATTATGGAGAACTAAAGCATTTTTCAACGCAACCGGAACTAATCCCATCGCTCCACGTTTCGACACGGAAGCATTTATTATCCGCACACCTAACCTGTGTTTGTTCAGAGTGATGAAAGATCACTGAAGAACTGTTTTTACGAGATTAATTTGAGCTTTTACGAGTTATTCCCGAATTTTATTGTATTTATAAAACCAAATGGTTATCTAGAGGAAGTTAGGAGCCTAAGTTGTTAACGTAAGTATGATTTATAGATATTATTTACTTATTATAGATGAAAATCTTGATATTGATCAGTGTGTCAGGTCCAGTGGTTTGTTTAAACTTGGGTGATTTTTTAAAAACTTTACTAATTTCTTTGCTCAAACACACCTCGTACATCGAGACAGAATAATGATCTATTGGATTATTGTGCTCTAAAGATCACTTTGTAAACCTTGTGCCAGATACACAGTGCTGAGCATAAATAAGTACACCCCTTTTGACAAGCAACATATCTCAATGAACACAAACAATTTCTAAAATGTTGACAAGTTTAATAGAACATCTGTTTAACTTACAACCCCGATTCCAAAAAAGTTGGGACAAAGTACAAATTGGAAAATCTCATCTCATTATCTCTAGCCGCTTTATCCTGTTCTACAGGGTCGCAGGTGAGCTGGAGCCTATCCCAGCTGACTACGGGC
>JAPEKM010000003.1:56043165-56054241 GCA_027575975.1 Cathorops multiradiatus
TGTCACTTCCCGCCTTCTATATATTTCTGACTTTTTTCTCGAAAATTTCGACTTTGAATCTCAAAACTTTCGACTTTCTTCTTGAAAATTCTGAGTTCCTTTCTCAGAGATTTGCAAAAAATATATCTCCTGTTGATACTAATGCTCTTCCGTACTATCTACTTTTAAGAGTTGTGTGAAAATGTGATGTTTTAAGTTCATATTTATGCAGAAATATAAATTCTAAAGGGTTCACAAATCTTCAAGCACCACTGTACATGTACGTTGCATAAGTTATAACACCCATAATGTTCTAATGAAAGTCAACCCACAATTAATGAAGTAAAAATCAGTCTTAGTTGAGCAAGTTAACGGTATTTCTTCCATCATTATTTATATGACTTTGGTCTATTGCCGTCAAAGGCCTCAGCCTTAAAACCAGTTCCTGCCGTGACGTCACCCACCCAAGGCTGGCTGGCTCAGTGGGGCAGCTCGAATTCCAACTCTGCAGTCGATTTTAACTCAAACATTTTTTCCATTCCCATTTATGCAGCATACAAGAGTCAAGGATAGACACACTATCCACTCAAATGTACTTAAAGGCTCTGCATATATCCTTTAAAGTTACATAAATTAGATGAAACAAAACTTGTCACCTTACTCAGTCTCACTGGAGTCAGAGCACAGAGCCCATTTATGCATTCATAAAAGACTACCATACCGTTACCACGTGAATAAAGTCACTTTCACCCTTTCAGTTGTTTTTTCTTTCAGGATAGGAATGCCCAACTGTATACACGATAAAATCTGTTATAATTCAGGCTATTTGGAGTTTAAACTTAATGTGAGATAGCACCCAGATTTTATGCGCTTCAGATGACTCAGCACAGCAATCCAATTAAATCTTGAGGACCGACACTGATTAGTGGTGCCCTTTTGTTTATTTTTACTTTAACTCGATCCAGGCAAAGATCAACAAGAGTAAATATTTCTGTTCATTATGAGCAAATCAATAGGCGTGTGTGCTGTAGTGCACGCCCAGGAAAAATGACAGCAATTTTTCCCCCCAGAGTTAAAACTCTCAAATTAAATTTCTCCATTTTGATTTTATAGTGTAAAATTTGGAGCAGGAGCAAAATTAGGGTAATTGCATAACAGTAGGTTATGGCTCTGAACTGAGTAAAATAGTACAAGAGTTGATTTCAAGATGCACTGAGTCAGATACCAAATAAACACTACAAAAAATGATCTCTTGTTGAGAGAAAGTATCTTTAATATGGATGAATTTATCTATTATTTATTATAAGTTTACTAGAAATCAAATATAAGATTATTTAGCTTACTTTCAGATGCTTTTACTAATTTCAAGCTTTAAATTCTTATTCTATTGGCAGATAATTTGCTCATTTTAAGCATTCAATTCTAGAAAGAAGCAATATTATCTGCCAATAGAATAAGAAAATTTAAGGCTTGAAATTAGTAAAAGCATCTCAAAGTAAGCTATATAATCTTATAGTTGAGTTCTAGTAAACTTCTAATAAGAAATAATAGATAAATTCACCCATATTAAAGATATTTTCTCTCAAGAGATCATTTTTTGCAGTGTGCACCAAGCAGTGCAGTACTTTTCTCACTGGCACCAAGGCACTAGGCTACTCGGTGACTACATTCATGGATTCTGCTGTTCTTTGAATCTCTCTTTTTTTCACAAAAAGTTATAGCCTACTTGACATGCTAACCCCCTAATGTTGTCTTTTAAACGACCACATGGTCACTGTAGCTGTCCCTGATTTCCCTCGGAATGTTCGCGTTCGGTCAGAAAAACGTTTCAGACACGTTGACTTGATAAACTGACTGAGTGGGAAGATTTAGCTCAGGAAGTCATATGCTGCTTTGCACGATCGTTCCGATCTGACAGACTCTTGTGAGTCAGTCTGGTGTTAACGGGGCAAACGTCAAGTAGGTGGTCAGCTGGCACTTCAACCCTGATTGTGTGCTGGGAGGGGCACTTTACGAACGTACCCTATTAGTTATTGCCTCTATTTTTTTTTCTCTCTCTCTTCCCTCATTACCTAAACAGTATCACCAGAGCCTTACTTGAACCTCATTTGAGCTCATCTTAGATACACTTTTTTTTTTACCTTTTAGGTAACAACTACACACGAAAAACTTAGTGGGATTAAATTTTCTTGATTCAATGAATGGGTACTTTGTGAAATGTGAAAAGCTGTGTACTCTTAATGTCTTTTCCCACTTCAAAATTGTGGTATATTGACATTGCATTTCTAAACATATTCCAGGTTTTTCAATTTGAGGACAGCATGTTGCTGAAAGTTAAATATCGGAATGTGAAGAAGTACATCAGTTGGCACTCAGCCGTGACCTATGTGGACTTCATCAGTAAAGGCAAGAACTTTGATTGATGTCAAAAGACATAGGCTATGATTCCACTACTGTCAATAAGTGTTTTTCTGTCTATCCCCCTTACATGTAATTCCAAAGACATTGTTGTTGCACATCTGTTTGTTTGTTTTAAGAAAGTAACTGAACTTTCAAATGATCCTACATTACCATCCTTCTAGGTACTGGTATCTTAATGAGACACATTTGCCATTGACTGCAAAGTACAACAGTAATATTGTATACAAGAATGGCAATATATAGCGTCTGATTTCAGTTTGTCATTGTTTCTCTTTTTTACAGTGAAAGAAAAGTTTGGGCTTCCTGATGCCTCTGAGCTTGAGGTGTTCGATGATACGGACACAGCAGTTGACGAAGACATTATTTCAGATTTATTGGAGTCCAATCCGGGTCTTTGCTTGACAGTTCGTGAAAAAACTTCAGATGCAGGTATGGGTCTTGTGCTGTCAATGAAGAGTACATAACATGCATATGTACATAATGCTTTTGGTCTTTGGTACACCTGGTAATGGACTGACAGTGTGAAATTAAGCTAAATATGCAGTACTTCATTGCATGGTAATCAATGCACACTATTGAGAATTTATATAGGTATGGTATGTAGGATTGCCAGAGTCAGCTTTGCAACTATGCTGCCCATTCCCAAATTCGAACTTTCCAGGAACATTAAAAACACTAATAGTTACTTGTCTTGTACAACATTACATGTTACCACAACAGCCCATGTCAAAATGGATACTACCACAGTCATATATTAATCAAAGGATGTGTTGTACAGTTTTCTTTCCTTTAGACCACTCAACACCTTCTACTTCAGATACATCTTCTCTCACGGACACCTTGTCCGTTTCATCAAGCGACAGCGACCTAAGAGAAAAGGGCATTTCTACAGGTTGTAGTAGATTGAACAAAGAAGGTAGCCCATCTGTGGCGAAAGCTGCCCTGTCAGAGACCGCAAAAGAGGTAACATTTTAAGACAACTGTCATGTGTTGTCAGTAAACATACCACATTCCTGTGGCACAGACACAGGCAAGGTTTCATACTAAAACTCCTCAACAGTATGGTCAAACATTTGTTTGTCACCTACAAATGCAGCAGGAAAACCACTCAAATTTAACATGTGGTGCATGACAATTTACATGCTCTGATGTTTAATAATGATGATAATTACTTTTGTGTTTTTTGTGTAAGCAGATGGTCAAAAATGCCTTGCTTCGGAAATCTGGAGGGGAGGACATTCTTGAAGAGTATAAATCAGAAAACTCGCTGAAGCACCGCACCAGGAGGCAGCTTGTCAACATACTGGCAAGTGATATGACTGAGAGACATGGGTAAGACCTAGTAATTGAACTTTGAGATGGGTTTAGATTTGTGCAACAATGTTGTCCTGCCTGTCAGTACTAAGTGAATTTCTTGTCTTGTCACTATAGCCGGATTCCCACCCGTCAACAGAGGGAGAATTATGCGCTGGGAATCATTTCACTTTTTCCTGCACTTAAGGATCCCTTCTCACCAAAAGGCTATGTAAGTTTTGCATTGATTGTGAGGAGTCAGTAGAAAAGTTTTCATTGGAAGGTGGCTAATACGACTGATAGGATGGTTATTATTGCATTATATTATTTTATTCATAGCAACTGAAGCAAGACACTTTATTGAAACTGGAGTATGCTATGAACCTCTATTTGAAAATGCAGAAGAATCATAAAGATAATGGCCTGACTTTATATAGGTGATTTTACTTTTGTTTCCTTTTGCTGTGCCTGATGTAAGACTATTTTGATGTTCTTTCATTTGTTGCAGGAGCATTTTTATGATGCAGAAAAAGGCACTGGATATTTGGCGTGGCGTCTGAAGACAATGAGCAGGACTACAGCGAAGAGGCCAGCAAAGGAGCCATCATTGCCTAAAGACCAAGGGCCAAAACGGAGAAGACAAGTGACAACACTGCCCGAGCAGCTTGATGGTGACGACTGCAGGGAAGCCATTTCGTTTCTTATTCACACCCCTGAAGAAGCAAGTGTGCTGGAGAAAATGAAGATGACATTTCAATATCGGCAGGACTTGGTGCATGACCCAGAAAGAAGTACGGATGTCTTCAAAACATTCCCACGTTTTCTGGATGTCAAAGGACTCGTGAGTAGAACATTTATTTCCTTATAATATGTGATATTTCATACTTCAGCCTTAGTGTCATTGTGTCCTTTGTGTGCCATTTTGAAAACTTTGTTCTAGCGATGGTTAAATCAGAGTTTTAACCCTGGTTCAATATGTTATCATCTTTTATGCGATTAACAGGTAAATCAAGACTTCAACCTGCTGTTTGGTGCTGAAACAAGTTCCAAGTTGTTGAACAAGTGGGATACAACATTCAAGCTGAAGATCATCAAAGAGGCCACCCAGCTGACTCAATCAACTGATCTGTGTCGTCTGTTAAAAGCGGCTGAGAGGCACCCAGAGAGTGATGGTATGCTGGCACACAGTGTTTTTACAGTATAAATAATACCTGTTTAACCCATTGATGCTGGATGCTGCGTAGAGCAACGTTGACCCAGGTGCCTGAAGCTGTATGGACGCAGCATTCAGGCTCATGAGAGGGTTTTTTTGTATTTTTTTCCCCTGATGCAAGATGAGGGTCTTGGCTTTTAAAAGCATCTCATTTCATGTTTTTATGTTCTTCGGAGGCTGAGATATTAAGGTTTTTATAGGCTGAGGGCACTTTTTCCCAAAAAGGCCTTAGGCATTCAGCAGGGTTTTTGCAGGTGCTTTAGGCAGAAATGGGTTAATGTTTTCTGTTCATATGTTAATCACTGACTTCACTCTCTCTCTCTTATAGATTGGGACAGTGACATGGCCACACTGCTGTTGCTACTTCATCTTTTGCCTCCCACGGCTGGACGCAAGAAGACCAAGATCAGCCCAACTGATGCAGCTGATAGAATGGTGCTCTTCCACAAGGTAAATTCATCGTAAAATTTACACAACGTACTAGTGTTTGCTTGGTTTTTGAGAAATGACCTATTATGGAACATGATCTAAAACCAACTGTCATGTCTGAACCAAATAAGTCACTAGAGATGGTCTTTTTTTATCATGTGTTTTGCAGTCATGCAGCAGCATAGATGAACGTCTAAAAGAAAGAGAAGGAAAGCAGCCATTCATCCTTGCGGTTGGCCGTACCCGTAACAAGATTGACACCTACTATGTTGCTGTTGACAAACAGATCATTCCATGCCATGCTACCAGCTCACTGAGTGCGTTTGACGAACTTTTCAAATGTCACTACGTCTTCAACCTCTCGTATGATGAGTCCCTGGTCCATCTGTACACGTTTGTACAGACCACTGTATTCAACATCGATGTTACCTCCACGGACGAGTCACCGCGTGTTCGTGAGTTGCGTGCCAAGATCTTGAATGACAATGTTTAAATGTTTTATCTGTCAAGCCTTGCATACCACCAGTAAGGCCTTAATAAGCCACTTGCGGATAGGACACAGTTTTTACCCAAGCACCAAGTTCAAATTGTCTTGTTCCCAGGACGCCTGTCGGCGTCAGTTCAGTACTTATGCAGGTTTGAAAAAGCATTTAAATACTGTTCATGATAATGATTTATGTCATGGTGATGATGCAGAAGAGGGTGGCCTCTTTGATGATTTTCAGCTTGAACCTGATTGTGTTGCTTCACCAAATCCTATTGAAGGAAATGATGTCTTGCAAGGTGCTGGGTGTTCTGAAAACAATGGATCTGGTCAGTGTAGCAGTGACGATACGAAACACATTTGTGCTGCAATTATTTCTAGACTGACTGGTAGTGGTGTGGCAAATAGTGTAGTATCATCAGTTATTAGTCATTTAGAAGATTTTGCAGAAGGACTTCATTCTGAGTTTAAGCATAAAGTATTGTCTGCTATACCGGTTGATAATCCTGTAAGAAATACATTGGAAAAATGTCTTGAAACCTTTGAAAACCCTGTTGAGAACTTTAATACTGAAAGTAAAAGAAGTATTTAAGTGAAAAATGGGGAATTGTGGACCCTGTGGAAAAACTGTTGGGATTCCGCTATGATTCAAGACTCAATAAAGGTACGGGTACTTTTGATCAAGTACCAGTAAAAGACACTTTTGTGTATGTTCCAATTTTGGAAACAATCAAATTTATCTGTCGCAATATTCATATTTGTGGACTGCTTAGCACACCTTCTGTATCAAGCGAAAACCGGTATGAGGACTTCTGCGATGGAAGTTACTTTAGATCACATCCATTGTTTTCAGAACACCAGACATCCCTGCAAATTCAGTTATATTACGATGATTTTGAGACTGCTAACCCTCTTGGTTCAAAACATGGACATCATAAAGTTGGAGCACTGTACTTCGTTCTGAGAAATTTGCCCCCAAAGTTAAATTCTGCACTAATGAATATCCATTTAGTTGCATTGTTTCATGCAGATGATGTGAAAAAATACGGCTTCGATCCCATTTTACAGCCTCTGATTGATGACATGAAAGTGTTGGAGAGTCGTGGAATTAGTTTGCCATATTCAGCTGTGAATGTCCGCGGCACTATTTGTCAAATCACAGGCGATAATTTAGGCATGCATGGGATCATGGGTTTTATCGAGTCATTCAGTGGCCGTTATTTTTGTCGTTTGTGTTTGATTGAAAAAAGTGATGCCCAGAATGTGTTCAGTGAGGACGACCCAAAGATAATCTTACGAGGCAAAGAAATCTTTGAAACTCATTGCAACGAGTTACAGTCAAATCCACAAAAGTTGCATGTGTATGGTTTAAAGAGGAATTCAACTTTAAACAGCTTACAGTTTTTTCACGTTTCCCAGAATTTTTCTTTAGACATAATGCATGACATTCTTGAAGGGGTTGGTCAGTATGAGATCAAGCTGCTATTAGAATACCTCTCGAAAATTTTTTTGTCAAAACCTGGTCTTCTGTCTCGAATCTATGCTTTTGACTACGGGTACTTGGAGCGGAAAAATCGTCCAACAAGGGTCAACTTGGATAGTGGGAACAATACAATAGGATTGAACTCAATTCAGACTCTCTGTCTGATTAGAAATCTTCCCTTGATTTTTGGTGACATTGTGCCGGAAGGTGATCAGAATTGGTCTTTGCTGTTGCTTCTACTACAAATCATTAACATCATTTTCTCTCCGTCTGTAACAATGGGGATGACGGTATATTTAAAACATTTAATAATGGAACACCATGTCTTGTTCAGACAACTTTATCCAAATAGAAATATGATCCCAAAACACCATTATATGTTACATTATCCGAGTTGTATCAGAAAAATTGGACCCTTAATTCATACGTGGAGTATGAGGTTCGAAGCAAAGCACCGGGTGTTCAAAAACACACTGAAAAATTTTAAGAACATCACAGTGTCACTTGCCAAAAAACACCAGATGTTGATCGCTTACAATTGGGAGACATCCCCTTTAAACCACATAGAGTATGGTCCCCTGAAAGCATTTGATCCAGATAATGATCATGAACATTTACCCCAAGTTGTGCCTTTTGTGCAAGATGATACTTTTTCAACTAACTGGGTTAAGATCAGTGGGACAGAGTATAGAGTTGGATTGGTTGTATCTAGTGGCTCTGACCATGATATTCCTTTGTTTTATAGGATAAAAGTGATACTTAAGCTTAAGAATGGTATCCATTTCATTGCCAATAAGCTTGACGTTGAGTACTTCAGTGAACATTTTCATGCGTACAAAGTGTGTGAATCAGATGAGAAAGTTGTAATCAATGCAAATTTTGTGGAAACGTATAGGCCCTTTGACCTGCAGATGAGTTATAGCACTGATGATGATTGTCTTTACATTGTACCGTTATTTTTGTAACTGTTTTGTGGTGTCATTTGTAACTGTCACTTGTAACTGTTTTTGGTGCTTGGTGTAATAAAAATGAAAAATGTATTATTTGCTTGTCTTTCTTCCCCCTGTTTTGTGTAAGACGACCCAATTAACACTTCTAGAACAATTCATGTAGATGAGTATATTCCATGTATTTAAATGTAATGCTGCACACTGTCCAGATGAACATTAAGTTTTAGAAAAAGCAGTATTTTTTTATTGTACAAAATAACACTAATTAGTGTTACATAGTAACCCCTACAGTGAGTTAAGCTAACCCAATTCAACACTCAAATGTGTTAAATATAACACTATAGGTGTTAAGATGTTACACTTTCAGTGAAAAGTTTTAACACTAATCGGTGAGGAAAATACACTAGAATAGAGTCAAATGTAACACTGTGGGTGTTAAAGAATTAACACTGAAATAGAGTTAAACTATTAACACTATCCATAGTGTTAATTTAACTCTGAACCAGTGAGAATTATATAAACTCTGGGAAAGTGTTAAATTTAACTCTATGGGAGTTGATTTAACACTGGTCGATTTGCAGTGAAGATTCATGCAACCTTTACGAGGGACTCCTGCTTTTTGGTCAAAGACGATGAAGGATCTTTTTGCTTGTTTGAGGCAACTAGGGCAGCCCACATTTTTCGTAACTTTTTCTGCAGCTGAAATGCGCTGGCCAGAGATTATCGAGGCCATCAAAAAACAACAAGGAGAAACCATGCCCAACGAGGACTTGGATTGGGCGGCTAAGGTCGAAATTTTAAAGAGCAATCCCGTGACTGTGATTAGAATGTATGAGAAGAGGGTGGAAGCCCTGATGAGGGATCTAATTTTATCACCTGCTCAACCCATCGGCGAGGTGCTGGACTATTTTTTCCGTGTGGAATTTCAAGCGAGGGGATCAGCTCACATCCATTGCTTGTTTTGGATCAAGGACACACCACGGTTGGACACGGACTCGGATGAGAAGATTTCAGCCTTCGTTGATAAATATATATCATGTCAACTGCCCGATGAGCCGAGAGATCCTGAACTGCACAAAATTGTGAAGGAGGTCCAGACCCATAGTAAAAATCATACCAAATCCTGTAAGAAAGGAAACAAGCATTGTCACTTTGGATTTCCCAAACCACCCGTAAAGAACACCTTCGTTACAAGACCACAACCAACAAATCCAGACAGCCCTTCCCTCAAAAGGCAAGCGAGAAACAAGTTAAATGCGATTTGGAATCTCTTAAATGACCCTACAGCATCAGCCAGGGATACGGATGACATTCTCGCACAGTGTAAAATGACATATGAGGAATTTGAAAATTGCCTGAACAACATGAATGACAATTGCGACATGATGATGAGGCGCGACGCCAAAGACTGCTGGACCAATAATTACAACCCAGATCTGCTGAGAGCGTGGAATGCGAACATGGACATTCAATATATTCTCAACCCGTACAGTTGCATAATGTATATAATGTCCTACATAACAAAAGCAGAACACGAGATGAGTGAATTTCTCAAATGCATTGTGCAGGACGCCAGCCATCAAAATGCCTCTGATCTTGATCAGATGAAACAAATCATGCAGGCGTACTCGAAAAACCGAGAGGTAAGTATACAGGAGGCGGTCACTCATGTTTGCAGCTTGAAACTGAAGTCCTGTTCACGCAATGTTATATTTATTTCAACAGATGACAATGCTTTGAAGATGAGCCTACCAATGAGGCATCTGGACACAAGAGATCCAGACTCTGAAAATGTCTGGATGACTGGTTTACCCGACAAATACAAGGCAAGACCCCAACTGGATGAATTTGAAAATATGTGCATGGCTGACTTTGCATCAAACTACAGACTTGTGTATGGCCGACAAAGGAGTGGCAAAAATATCATACCCCTTCAAAACAGCATGGGATTCATTCAAAAGAGGACTAAAGGCAAACCTGCAGTTATTCGATACGCACGTTTTTCAGAGAAGAAGGACCCTGAAAAATGCTATGGAACCCTGCTGAAAGTTTTCCTCCCATACAGGTCAGAACGTCAACTGAAAATCCCACCGTATGATTCATACGAAATTTTCTACAAGCATGCAGGTGTCAGGCTTCGTGGCTCAGAGGTTGTCACACCCGTTCAAAAAATTGTGGAGGACAACAAGCGGCGTTATGAAAAGGACAGCGACGCTGTAGAACAAGCCATTAGTGATTTTCAAGAGCTTGGACCCCTCGAGGATGCCTGGTCCTCTTTTGCGCCAAATGCCGAGCTCATCAGAGTTGAAGCTGTCTCAGATCGTCAGCCAACAGACCCAGCCGAGGACAATGAGCAGGATGATGTTCCCGAATTCACAAAAAAGAAATCAGAGAAAACAGCAATGCCACTCATGCAGTGCCCGGTGCTGAGCTCAAGTGTACTGCGACAGATGTATCAAAGCTTGAATCAAACGCAGGCTGCCGTTTTTTACAAGATACGCGATTGGGCTTTGAAATTCGTCAATGGCCAGAGGCCAAGGCAATTCTTCTACTTTGTAACCGGAGGGGCCGGAACGGGCAAATCCCATATGATAAAGTGCATTTACAATGAGGCGACAAAAATACTGAGGAGATTGCCTGCACTACAAGAAGATGACATTTCAAAAATGACGGTTATGCTTTCCTCATTCACTGGAACTGCCGCATTTAACATTTCTGGGAACACATTGCATTCTGTCTTGAAACTGCCAAAAGACCTCAGACCTCCATATCAAGGACTTGGTAATTCACTGGATGAAATGAGGATCATTCTGTCTCAGCTCAA
>JAPEKM010000003.1:60338410-60349359 GCA_027575975.1 Cathorops multiradiatus
GTTTCTTCCACAGTTTCTTGATGTGTTCTAGAAACGGCACTAAAACTGAGCTTCGAAACCACAAAATGCATCTTTGATGGAAAAAAATATATATATATAATAAATTGTTTACCTCTCTTCACATCAAAAGGAGGAGGAAAGTTTTTTGTTTGTTTTGACATGGCAAATTATTAACACAAGACAGGATACTCATAATTCGCAACTAAAGAGACTGCAGCTACACCAGCAGCTTAAACATGCTTTCGAGTGCGATTGTCTTGCGCAGAACGGCGTCAGTCCTGCGCGCCTTAGCACGTGCATCTGAAGGCGCGCCTTGCACGCACGCCTAACGAGCTCCGACACGTGCACCGTTAACAAAGAACACCTGTCTTTAATCAATACACTATGTTTGGGATATTTAAGGACCGCACCCCTGCAAGGATGATGCGAAGTATTACGCTGCGTCTAGGAACGCAAAAAATCCCAAAAAATAAATTTTTCCATTTGGAAAACCGGAGGTTTTCAAGAGTTGTCAAATATCTGGATTTTCAGGTCATTAGCAGGAAAAATCCAGTGGAAAATCTAAAAACCCGGAATTCCGGGAAATCTTTCATCTCTAATTTTTTAAAACTCTGCTTTATCGTGTTTCCTTAAATTGTGTTTGTGAATCCTTACCCGAGTTTACACTGAGATTTGCCTTAAAGCAGGGCGCTCTACAAGAAGGTGGGCAAACCTAAACACGTTAAACACAGGCTCACTTCCTGTCTCAGAACTTTTTTTTTTGTTGTTTTTTTTGTTTGTCAGTAGAGCAAAACTGATTTAAAAATTCTAGTTGTACTCTAAGCACAGAATACGATGCAAGATCCGTTTTCACTTAGAACATTAAAACAGGTAAAAGTGCTTCCTGTAGTAACATTATTAACTCTCAAACAGACAGGAAATAATTGTGATAAGCATTTAATATCACCAAATGCCCTTTGTGTAGAGAGAACACAGTTTAAAAACACACTCACCCATCTGACTGAACTCTCTGTTCGCCACCTCCAGCCAGGCGACGTCTTCCTCATTCAGGTCATAACGGCACATCCCCTCAGAGAGCGTCCCAATACCCACGTACCCCAATACTGATGCCTCTGGACCCCACGAGCGAATCAGTTTCTTTGGTCGTGTGAACAACAAACTGGACGATTTCTCCGCTACAACGCTACAAGCAAGAAATAAAAAGGAGCATACCGTTACTTGATTTCTTTTAAATTTAATTACATTTATGAAAACTAACAAATGCAAGACTTGTTTCAGGTTACAATAATCCGATTAATATAATCTCATTTTATTTGTGGCTATTCACATGTGGGAGCTGAAAGCCGGCGTAAATAAGAAGGTCCACAATCTGAACTAGAAGAATTAAAACCGTTTACCTAACAGAACCTGCAGTAACAGAAGTCTAGATCACAGGGGTACTGAGCTAAAATTTATAATAAAAAAAAAAAGATCCAGTTACATAAACTTTCTCTTTACAAACATCTGGATAAACAACTAGAGTGACTGAATGATGAGTGACCCAAGAATGGAAAGCTATTAATGATTGTACTGCGTTTTGTTTCAAAGCGGTGCTTCACGTTGGCAGCTCTCACTAGCACAGAGATGCATGTACTGAATTTGATGCAGGAAGAACACGTGCGCGCGCACACACACACACACACACACACTTCTGTCACTAACTTTAAGCTTTCTGTTTTCATCAACTTCCTCTAAATTAACCATGTCATTAGTTCACTAATCAGAGAGGATAAATAAAAATGAAATACTTCCCTTTCTTATCTAATATCTTAAATCTTGTAGCTGCTTCTTTCAGCTGCTCCCGTTTGGGGACGCCCTTCCTGACACAACCCTCCCCGACCTAACCAGACTTGGGACTGGCATCAAGTAGACACTGACTTGTGCAACCCCAGTGGCTGGGTGTTTTACCTAACCTGCACGTCTTTGGACCGTGGGGGAAACCAGAGCACCCTGAGAAAACTCACACAGACACAGGGAGAGCATGCAAACTCCCTCCAGAGAGGCCCCCGTCAGCGACAAGGGTCGAACCTGCAACCTCCTTGCTAACTGCTACACTGATGCCACCCAGCTAAATAACTTGCATATGATTGGATAAATCTTGACAGACAATCTGCTCCAGAAGCTGCGCTGAACTACAGCCAGTTTGTTTTTTCATACATCAATCTCCTCTGCTGCAGTTTCCCCCCCCCGCTAACAACCCTGAGTCTAAACCCAAAACGTTTGTCTGCAAAACTTTAGTCGTGATACAACTCGTCTTACTCATAGCTGTATATCACCACCAAGACAAACCATCTAACGGTACGATTCTGACAAAATAAAAAATCAAACCTGAAATGCATGCTGATTATTTCCTTTGTGCTGCGTATTAAGTGAAGTGGCTGTCTAACTCAGTCTGAACCATTAAAACCACCAGATATAATGATATTACTGTCAACAACATCTGGCAAATAACAGCTGGCTCTCACAGTTCATTAAGCAAGCATCTGATTATTGTGTTGTATTGAGCGATGAAGACGTGTTGATTCGCCTCGCCGTACCGTACTGCAGGTTTGGGGATGGACTCTGGGCTCACAGGAACCTGGACACCCTTTTCCCATTCCTGCCTCCAAGGGTCCGAAAGCACGTAGTAATCCTCTGGACTGAGCTGGTAGGAGTCGTGAAGCTTCATCGCTGTGATGAAATCAGTCCTGAACACCTGACAGCGAGACAGAGAGGCAGTCCAAACATTCACTTTATTAATTTCAGAATCACACACTCAGTGATACGAGAATGCGATTTGCTAGCAACATTAGAAAACTGGCCAAGAGCATAACGAGGGAGCATTACCTCTGACGGTCTCTTCCCGTCTCGCCTCCTGTGATGGGAGCTGGACATCTGAGACCATGATGTGCAATTACCTAGAGAAGAAAATCAGCACAGCTATGAACCAACACAACCAAGAACATGATGTCCAGAACGCAGCCTGTGCAGTTATAACGTTACACTTCAAACTTCCAGATAAATTCAGTGTTAGCATGGACCAATTAGATGCCCGATTTCTCAGTAACCTTTACTCGCGGTGTTTAAAAGGAAGAAAAAGCAGTGAACGCACAAGTGAGAAATGCACATGCACACACCGAGCAGTGGGTAGCGACGCTACAACACCTGGGGAGCAGTTGGTGGTTCGGTGCCTTGCTCAAGGGCGCTTCAGCCGTGATACACAGGGAGGGGAAGTGCTGTTCATTCACTCAACTCCGTTCACATTTTTCTTACCGGTTCCAGGAATAAAACTAGCCATCCTTTGGGCCCAATGCTGCTTCTCTAACTCTCAGGTTAGAGAAGCAGCATTGGGCCCCAAAGGAAAACCAAAGTATCCCCAAATGTGTCATTTTTAAACCATTAAAAATAATCTATGTTTAGGAATTATTCAATATTTTATCAATTTTAATGCATAGAAACAAAATATTTTTAAAAAAGCCCTCGGAAAACCTCTCCGCATGTAGCCTTATTAAAAATGCAAGGATCTTCAAATAAACACGATGTGTGACCTGTAAACTAGATGGAGCTGACCTCCAGCACTTCAGTAACATTTCCGACTGAACAAATCTGCAAGTCTGACATCTTGGGAAAGTTCCACACAGATTTAGAAAACGTTTAGAGAAAACCACGTGCTGGTTCAGCCGCCTGTGCTGGTCATCTTTCTGCTGGAGATGTTTGTTGCTGTTTTTTCCCCCGTTTGAGTTCTCATCTCGTAACCTCTAACAGGTTGTGCATATTCAGCTCATGTCTCACCTTCCCATTTTCCCCCCCTTTACTATCCAGTCAGAAATGTCATTTCCTTACACGCTTGTAAAAGTTTGGTAGTTGTAGTATGTAGCTCCCATTTCATCACTGACCAGGGAGAGAACCAGAACACTTCTTTTAGCTGAAGCTGCTGCGCTACAGCACTAAACTGACATCGCAGTAGGTTGTGCATGTTTAAAGTCCGCTGATTCAACTCCAGAAATTTGAATGAAGTCTATCAGATCAGGGGAATTTATACGTTATAAAGCGGGGGATCCCAGGAGAGGGGCTGGGAAACATGACCCTACAACACCTCAGTAACACTGAACAGAGATATTCAGATACCTACAGAGGATCAGACTCACTGACCGAACGATTTTAATCACTGCCTGCATGTCCAGAGTTTAGCAGATCACCAAACCTCTAGACACACACCACCTGATCACACTGCCTGACCCCACGCTTCACCTGAGTGTGTCTCAAGGGGCTCACTTCTTTCACACCTGCTTGTGCACATCTGTTCATGGCCCGTTATGAACATGGAGGTTTGAAACCTTTCCTCCTCTATTATAATGACAAAGATACAAAATGCAGTGTGCAGTACAAGAAGTTACAACCTTCTCCACTCTTAGACAAGAAAATAGATAAGATGAGCAGAAAAAGAAAAGACTGGAGTAGGCGATGCAGAGAGCGAGAGATAAAGCCAGCATTAGAAAAGAAATAGAAAAATGAAAAAGAAAACAGAAAGTTCTTACTTCCATTATCAGACTCCTCGCTGGTGCTGGGAACACGGCTTCGCTTCATGGTTAGCAGCCGCCGTCTCCAAATAACTCACTGAACTAGTTTCACTGCAATAACAACAAACTAAATGAATGGCACTGAAGTTTCAGCTTAAACCAACATGTGATGTATAGACAGCCTCAAATGCGAGCACCTGTCTCCAAGCAAAGTGCTTCACTCAAAACTCGGCACAAACAGAAACCGCAGTCGGCTACGTTATAAACAGTTATACAGTCTGGTGCAAAAGTCTTCAGCACCTTAGTTTTTTTTTTTCATACAAACTGTTACAGACTTCTATTTTATAAATCGTACATTACTGAATCAGTACAAAAAACACTTTAGAGTTCTAAAAGTTCATTTTCCAGCACAAAATTAAATGCGTTACAGAAAAGTGTTTGTACGTCAGTAAAGAAAGCAGCACACTACAGAAGACACTTTTCAGACAAAAACAATGAAGGCTGCTGGGTTTTGGTGTAAAATGAAGAAGTGAGTGTGACAGTCAGTGTCCAGAAGAACTGGGGCTGGTTCTGGAAGATGCTCAGGAAAACCTACAGATCATTTCCACATCAAACTGACCTCACTGGACCGGAGACGGATTTTTTTTTTTTAAGCAAAGGGTCGTCTCGCACCAAATACTCACTCTTTTTCATGCATTACTGCTTGCTGATCTTTATGGAGTTTTTTTTTAATGTAGAAATGTTTAATTTCATTGTTTTTCAAAGCACCTTTGCTCTACAGCATTTCACTGCATGCGCCAAAGACTTCTGCACAGAACTGTATATTCTATATTATAAATGGTTTGTTCTCGTGACATAGCAAACAACATGTAACGGGTCAAAGATGAAACAAACATTCATTTTGAACTTTTTGCTGTTAAAAAAAAAAAAAGACAAAAACCCCTAAATATCCAGATAATTGCATAAAGTTTAGTTATTACAGTTTTATTTACAGCTCAAAGAGTAAACATAAGAACTAATTAGTTCTTTAAATATTCTAATTAGTTCTTACAATATTAAAATACTGTAGATGTAGGAAACAAGATTAATCTTGTTTCCTACATCTACAATATTTCAATAAACATTTAAAAAGTATTGAGTAAAACATGGATACAGAATTTAATTATGTAGCAAGACAAAATTATAATCTGATGCACTTATTAATTATAATTTAATTATAATTCGATTTTAGAAAATTTTAATATTATGGAAGATAAAGTTCTGAAGAGCAAAGACTATTCAGAACAACTACATTACAAAAAAATAATGTAATAAACATTAAGTGACAAAATGCATAAAATCATCTCAGACTTTTTTTTTACAATGTTGAAAATTATTTTTATAATACTGGTAAAATCATGCATTTAAATGTACTCAAATTTTAATTATAATCATCATCAGACTTACGACTTTTAAGTTGTAATTGCAGTAAATAATTTAATGATGGATAAAAAAAAAATATCCAGTTTATTCTGCACAACACAAACAGCGGGAACGGTTTGACTGGGTCACGTGGCACTCCAGCAAGCTGCCCATTGGCCGGATGACGTAATCATCTAGAACCATCATCGACAGGATGGAATAGCGGCTCGCGCTGAGGTTTTGACCCAAAGCGCTGCTGGCGTGCTGTTAGCCGCTCCTCAGCGCCGCTCGCGCGCAGCGGAAACAAACAGTTTCATTTTCAAATGTGACTTTTTTTTTAAATAATAAGTCACGTGCTATATCAAGCACAAACGCCACTATAAACCAAACTCAGGAATAAATGAAAGCAAAGTTGAATAAATTTAACGTTAAAATATTCAGAGCGATGCTAAAGGTTTCTTTGCTAAAAACAGACCCAGCGAAAGATTCCTAAAAGGCCACGCCCCCTGACACAGGCTTAGCTGACCGTTATAATGCCGGATCAAAATGAGCAACAACAGGAATTCTTTATTTTTTTTTTATTAATAAATAACGTTTCAAAACGATTTGCATATTTTTATTAGAGTGCATAAAGAGCTGGGAATAAAATCGCTGACACGGTGAGCTTCAGGCAAGTTCCAGAAGAGCATGGAGAAATGATGTGCGTATTCTCCGGAGCTCGTCTCGCGCTACTGGAGCCTGCGGGGGTTCGGTAAACAAATTATTAAAAGTGAGTGAGAGACGTTCAGAGGGAGAAAAGCCTTCCTGCAGCGGCTCGGGATCACTGAGGGGCGCAGCGCAGCGCACCGGGGGCTTCACTCACCGCGCACACACACAACAACACAGGAGTCAAACTAACAGCAACTCCACACACTCCCTCTCCCTCACACTCCCTCAGGCTCCAGAGGAAAACAAACCGCAGAGTTGGCGGATCCTCCCCGCGGCTCTGGGGGAAAAGTTTAATGGGGAGTTTAATGTGGAGTTTAATGCGCCACAAACGTGTTGCGGGTGAGGGGAGCCGAGCTGGAGCTCCACCGCATCTGAGTTGGCACAAACACACGCCGAGCCCCCTCTCTCTCTCTCTCTGTAACTGCACAATCCGCGACTCTCCTGGAGGAAATCCCGTCTCCGAGCCTGTGGAGGTCACAGCGCGCTAATATGTGCACAGGACAGAATTTTATTGCCCCCTGAACTTAATCTTTTGGCGCCATTTTAATGACGTACTCGGTTTCCAGCGCCGGACCCTCCGCATTCGGAAAACAGCTCGCGGAAATCCTGGAGAGGGAAAGAAAAAAAAAAAGCAGCGAACGCGTGCTGCAAAGCGGCCGTCTGAAATGTTGCGTTGGATGCGCTTCGCTAAAATGCGGTAAATATATGAAACATGGCTGCGTTACCTGCACGCGCACACAGGCGAAGAGCCGTCGCTGCTCCTGCGTTGGCGTTTCCGTGTAGCTAAGCGATGCTGCTGCTTCAGTTTGAGTTCGGGCGGCACGGTGCTAGCAGCAGATCGTCTCCTCCCCGCCCCGCTCTCTCTCTCTCAAGCGCGCGCCCGCGCACACAAATACAAGTTACGTAGTCGCTCTTCCGCGCTGCCGCCAGAGGGCGCTGCTTACTCAAATCAAAGAGTTTTCGCGAGGACCGAGAGAAGCAACTCATTCAATTTTCCGGGTTTCTGCCGCGTCTGTTTTATTTTATTGAAATAATTTTGAGCCTTTTTTTTTTTAGCACTCGCGCATTTTTGTCCTATGTAAAAAAGGATATAACATCGATAATTTAAATTGTATTAAATATTTGTAAAACAATGTCCATTTTCATTTTACCTCGTGTATGAATAGCACATTGAACAAAGTTTATTTTGAATCATTGTAGTGGAATTTTATTGTAGATGAGAAAAACCTGCTACAAACAGCTTTAATTTGAATCTGATTCATTTCTGTACAGTTAATTGGTTGCAAAAACATTTCCTGACAAAATATCATGTAGTAATAATAATAATAATAATCCTCTAGTTGTACCCTTGCAGGTCAGTGGTGTCTGCCATTTGCGCTGTAACTTATTTCTGCATAGAAAAGAAAAAAGAAACTACACCACACTTGTTTTATGAAAATAAAAAGCTTGAGGATTTATTCATTTCTTTCCCCTCATATTAAGTGTGCGTGATTTATTTTACTGCAGTATTTTTTTTATTATAGATATAATATTTTTTATTATACTGCAGTAGTCTAAGCCACAGCAGTGATCAGGCCGGTGCTGTGAATCTCTGGAAGGTGTTCAGGCCCGGAGTGGAGCTGCTGATCTGCTCCTGTAAATCTGAAAGCTGAAAGTGTATAAAACTCTGATCAGCGCTGCGGAAGCTGCATTTCTGATTGTTATCTTGGCGGGTTAAATAAATCACTAACATCCAGTCGGTCAGAAAACTGCAGGTCAAGCATCGAAGGCTATAGAGACAATCTCTCTCTCTCAGCATCCCTCATTCTCACCATCTCTCTCCCTCCCTCCCTCTCACCATCCCTCTCTCACCATTTTCACCCCCAGTGTGACAAGCAGGTGCGTGACCAGCGCCCTCATGGCTGCAGGAGCGGACGGCTGCTTGCTTGCGCTGGGTTATCTCTACCTCCTACCCCCCTTACCCCCCGATTGCCCCCTCCTTTCCCCCCCTCAAGTCCCGTGTTTTAAAGTGTACTTGTGTTATTGTGTGCGGAGGTTTTTTTAAATGTTCCCACACTGTACTCCTATTGGAGCATAGTGGGGGGTGTTCTTTTTTTCCCCATCTCTCCTCATGTTACTATTGGTTCTTTTTTCTTTTCTTCCCCGTCTTCCTGTCCTGTCTACCCTATGTCAATTGTATGTTCCCCCTCTGTAAGGACAGGTTGATGGTCAATTCCGCTAGTACATGTGACTAGTGACAAAGGGTTCATTCATTCATTCAGCATCATTGCTGTTTTTGTGTAGTGATATATGTTGGCTTATTCACAATGAACATGATTTCTTAACACGATAAAAAGAACAAGATTTTCAAATGAGCACATGTACGTTTATGAACAGCTACAAAACCCATCGCTTCAGCTCCATTATTCTTTGATATAAAACAAAACAGGACCATCAATAAAACTACAGTTAAATGGGGTTTGCTGTAATTTCCCTGGAGCCTGGGGATGAACTTCTGTCGGAGATGTTGCTTTTTACTTAATTAAAAAAAATAAAGAATCCAGGATGACTGGCAGTGATATTCAGTTGCATTATGCTTGGTGTGAACAGGCCTTTAAAAAGTGCTAAGAGCAGCCAGCATGGGGTTAGTCAATAAACATGTACCAAGAGACACAACGTGTGTGTAGGCGTGTTTATCATCTTAGTGGGAACCAAATGTCACCACAAGGACAAGAATATCTGACAGTTTCAACAATACCCAAGGAAAATTCCTTTTTCCTAAAACGGCAGCTTTCACTTAAAGAACTGAAGGCGCCAAAAGATTTCCTTTTACTGTTTTACTGAGGTTATGGATAGGGATTCAAGTGCAGCAATGCATTAATGTCAGCAAAAGGTCATCCATTTGAAGTGATCACGATTCAGAAAGTTTCGATTTGATTATAAAGCGATTCTCAATGCATCTCCATTTACGAAACGCGTGTTGCATTTACAGTGTCGGTATAGCTGCGTCTCTGAAGAAATACACTGCCCTTCTCTGACCACATCTCTCCTTCTCTTGCATTTTGAGTGTAAATCAGACTTCCGGAAGCTACATACGGTAGCTCCAAGTCTATACAGCTACGTAGTTTACTAAATCAGTGTTTGCATTGCATTCTCAATCAAATTTCTTGCAGTGATGCAGAATTTTTCAAGAAAGCATCATGATGCACTACACTTAATTATTATACATAAAGGCCACTTTTTTCATGGAGTAAAAACATGTATTCTATTCCCTTCTCGTAGGTTTATTGATGGCCTGAAATATCATATTGCTTATCCTCCATGTATTACACCACTCTCCCCAATGGAGAATGAGCATGCAATATTGTTATAATATTGCACGTTGTCGAGACAACCCGACATCGCACGTCGGAGCTGATGCGAAGATCCAATGAGACAACTTTTCTGCTGTGAACGCGAAGAATCATTTCTTTGTTGGCCGGGAAAGCAACACAACGAGGCTAATCCAGTACTAGGTTTAAGCACTAAATACTGTACATAAACTGAAACTAAAAAGATGTGCTGAACACTCAAAAGGCTACCAAAACTTGATATATTCTTCATGCATATTTACAAGAGAAAAACACCAATGGACATCAAAAAACTCGAAAAGAGACACGTTGGAGATGTAAAACTTCCACGCTAGTGAGTGACTGTGACAGTTTGTAAACAAACATGGCAGCAAGGTTTGCTTCATTAAAAGCGGAAGATTTTGAGTGTTTTGGCTGTTAGATCACGCCATTGTGTGTAGTTGTCAATTGTTAATTTTAAAAGGAAGTAAATTACACAGTGGAAAATAATAATTATAATAAGCGGCTTGACTGCGCTAACATTGGCCTGCGCTAACACTACACCAGCTAGAAGGTAACTGGACTGCTAGCAGCACCAAGTTGCGAGTAAGCTCTTGTTGACCTTCACTAATGCTACTGCTACGTCGACTGGAAGCTAACTGGACTGCAGTACTAACCGCACTGAGCTGTGGGTAAGCTAGCATCAGCTTTCGCTAACACTATTGCTACAGTGACGGGAAACTAACTGGACTGCAGCACTAACAGCACGAAGTCACAGGTAAGCTAGCGTCAGCCTTTGCTAATGCTACTGCTGCGCCGGCTGGAAGCTAACTGGACTACCATGTTAACAGCACAGTGTCACGAGTTGGCCTTCAAGCATTGGCCTTCAAGAATGCTGATATGTAGAGTGTGTATGTACTATCTCATCTCATTATCTCTAGCCGCTTTATCCTGTTCTACAGGGTCGCAGGCAAGCTGGAGCCTATCCCAGCTG
>JAPEKM010000003.1:61502159-61512179 GCA_027575975.1 Cathorops multiradiatus
GAGAGAGGACGTCCCCGTTCCCTCAAATGCAGTCGAGACACGTTTAAAGGTGTTCGGGGCCGTGATGCCCATGACGCCGACGGGTCAGAGAAGGTGATCGTTCAGCCGTGTGATGATTGGCGTGCGGTTTATCGCCACAGTGCTAAATGAGAGGTGGTTATTAGCTCCATTAGCCTCGGAGCTCGCGGGCAGGATTAAAGAAGCTGACCTCTGGCGTGCCTCGGGCGGTCAGTGTTTGGCCAAGACTTGTTCCTGGGTAATATTTCTCTGCGTGTGTACAGAGGAACGGATCCCGCAGTCACTCACCGAGCTCCTTCTCCACTCTATAGATCTTTCACTCAATTCTCTTTTCAGGATCAGCGCCTTTCCTGTCACGCTACACAGAACGGATCATAAATTCTCCCGATAAATATTTAATGGAGTTTGATTTTCTGGTCTGCGCACACTTCCACCGACTCTTTCACACACTTTTTTTTTTTTCAGACAATGGCCTTCTTGAACAGAAACCATTTAAACATTCATATTATTTTGCCTGATGAGTTCCGGACTCTGATTGGTCCAAAGGTGTTGATTAATTTTCTGTAACAGCAGCTCTGACAGTAGTGCAGGTGTATATTAATGCACTCGCTGTGATATGTTGTTGTTTCTATAGCAACAACTCGTTCACAGGGACGTGTGTAATCATTTGCTGTAGATTTCTAAAAGTGAGGAGAAATGTGTGTGGTGTTTCTGTAAGGAGTCTCCAGTGTGAGCGCTGTGTCACAGTCAGAGGGGAAGCGGGAACGTCTTCAGGACGGAGGAGTTTACTCTAACTTACAGTTTCTCACGAACACGATGGAACAAACTGTGATTTTTACTTTTTGTCTTATTAACTTCCAGAGAGACACTGGTGGGGGAACGACTGTTTATCGCTGCTATAACATCGGTGAAAACAGGAACCTGTTTCGTGGACATTCTGCAGCATTAAATGTAACTGGTTCATTCATTCGTTCGTTTCTCATGCACCACATGGTGTGTAGAGCCAGCCATGTTAGTAAGTGCTCCCCATTCTGCTCTGTTCTGTACAAGAGGTTTTGCATCAGTCAGGGACACATCACGCTGCTCTAGAACCATGGAAACTGTGCCTATCCATCGCGTGCGAGGAGGGCCCCTAGGTCTTTTCCATCTCTCTGCTGTTGGGTCAAAACGAAGAACAGTGAAGGTAGGATGGTTGTAGTAGACACGTCGTCGGGCAGCAAGGCTAGAGGCTGGTAGCTGCTTAGTTCTTTCCTGTAGCTCCTCATTGCTAACATGATCTTGCCATGTGATGTTCTCAGTCCTCCTTAGAGCCGCGCTATCAAAGCCATCAAGTCTGTTTTTCAGGGTTTTATTTAATGGCCAGGTCTCAGAGCCTTACAACAGAACAGACAGGACTGCAGAGCTGTAAAGTCGCAGTTTGGCAGCGCAGGAGATTGATCTGCGTCTCCTCAGTGTTCTCCATAATGACTGCGTAACTCCTGAGGCCAGGGCAGGTCGACGGCCACTTTCCGGTTTCAGCCTCCAGTATTTGTAACTGTGGCTGTATGTAACTATAAATAGATAATTTAGTGTATGATGAGTTAAAAACAATAAATTGTTGTGAATGATCACCGTGTTATGAGAGAAATAAAACAATTGGGGTCGTGCTGTTATTAGAAAGTAATCAACTTTATCTGATATTAGATTTGCGAGCTTTTTCTTTCTGATTATCTGATAAAGTGCGTTAAGTGTCAGTTTTCATTGTCTCGGTATAATCATGTTGTACAGTTTGTGTGCGTATGTAAGCAGTGTTCCTCCGGCAGCTGAAAGTTTGCGTCTCGTCCATTGCGAGTGTGTTGTGCAGCGATTGCATGGCGGTTTGTGCGCGTGATTAGTGCGTATCTGCGGCGTGCAGCTCCTCGGCGCTCGTCCCTGGCTGTGTTTGTCTCCTCATAAAGCCGTAAAACTGCTCTGAAATACGAGCCGAGAGACCGCAGGGCTTATTGATGGTGCTTGCTCGAGCGCTTGTGAGGGATAAAAAGGACGAGGCTACAAATTATAACAAAGATCTCACGATCGACTCGCACTAACGCTGATAAAATCTGGGCTCGGTGAGGAGTCTGATTGCTCGAGTCAGCAGTGCATCAGCTTTTCAGCCTTTCTCTCTTTTTGTCTGCCAATTTATTTATTTATGCATTTAAAGCTGCTTTCAAAGTGTATGCTATAAAAAAAAAAAAAGTACAGGTAGTCGTGGACTTACGACTGCGTTTGGTTACGACTGACCGGGCGTAAACCGATCTGGTCGTAAGTCGGCCTGTGTTAAATGAGCGTAAGTATATTGTGATGTGTAATGATACTGTAATCATCTTAAAGTCTTATTTTACCAACATTTTCTTATTTCATTACCTCGGCTCATTATTTGGTTGAAGTCAAACACTGCATACTCAGGGCTGAAAGGAACTTTTATTTCGAGTCATAGTGTGCTATCAAGCGTTCACTAGGACTTCTTATCACTCAGTAGTACTAGTACAGCACTTTATCACACTATCACTCTCATCCACCTGCATCAGTTTCTGATTATAAATAAATCGCAAACACATCATTTCAACAACACAATCGCTTTAATAACTTTTTTAGCTGAACAGTTGAAAACTAACTTTTCATTTTGGACACAGAACAGTGGAACAGAACAGAAAAGTGAAAGTTACTTTGATTACCAGCTGCGCACGTTAGAGCACAAGATCTGGTGAAGCCGTACGGCGCTGTCGCTCGCTCGCTGTTTGTCCAGTGAAACACTGCACACAGAATAGAAGAGGCTGGATGCAGCGTTGCCAGATTGGGTGGTTTTAAGTGCTTTTTGTCAGGTTTTGAACAAATTTTGGGCTGGAAAACATCAGCAGTATCTGGCAACACTGGTTGGATGCTGGGCGCTGCCGGGAGCCGGGGCGGAAACTGTCGTACGCTCAGCTGGGAAACACTCGCCAGTCATAACCAGACGGTCATAAAGTTGATTGGTCGCAAGTTGCATAGGTCGTAAGTCGACGACATCTACATGTGTATCACAGAGGAGTACCGGTACCCATGAATGTAGATTATGATATGGAGGAGTCATATTTCTACATTGGTTATGTTTTGCCAGAACTAAACTTTACTGCCATCGATTGGATTTTAAGACGTATAGCATTATTGAGCACAGATTTCGCCCAAGGCCTAATGCTGAATCTTTCAGTGTTCGTGAAAGTGAAACTAAATTATGACTAGGATCTCCTCCAAAATTTAATAGGTTCATCCTTAGGTCATGCTACACCATTCCACCAAGTTTCATGGAAATCAGGTCAGTATTAGGTTTTGTGCAATCCTGCTTACTGACAGATGAACAAACCATGCTGAAAACCACCTCGATGGAGGTAATTAATGAACTGTGCATCTTAAGAACTAGAAATATCAAAATGAAGAAAGTTGTTCAATGCTGTAGATGACTGATAAAGGTGTATAATCTCGAGCTTGGCATGAAAATGAACTCCAGAAAGCTTCATATTTGGACAATGGCAATTCAAACTCCAGTCGTATTCAGGCTTGGTTACAAAGGGCACATGTGGCAGAGGTGATTTTTAATTTATTAGTCTTACTCTCCAATATCATGGTGATGTTTTGGTTTTTTTTAATTCCCCCGCTCCCCCACTCTGTGTAGACCAAAGGAGGATGGTGGAGATTATTGACTATCTGACTAAGATGCGCGTTGGTGATTTGGAACAGAGCAAGTCAAAGGACACTAAGGAGGTAAAGCAGAACCGTGTTCTTTATTAAACATGTGAAGGAGAATGTTAACGCACTGCATCACAGCGTGAACAGAGCCAAGTATCCGTGTGTCTCCTCAGCATGCAGGAGGGATCTACTCCAGGCTGGAGGCCCAGTTTAAGAGCTCCACTCAGCTGAGTAACAGACAGAGCACCTCCGACAAAACACTCCGGTACGACACACACACACACACACACACACACACCCCAATGCAGCATGGACACAACACTCTTTTAGTGTTTTATATGAGAAATGAAATCCTTGGAGGAATGCTGTGATAGGAAAATAATCAATGACTGGGCTGCTGTGTATTTTTCAATGACAACCCAGTGTTTCATTCCTCTGATACCACAGCAGTTCATCATTTTTTTTTTTAATTAAAGAATGACCTGTCGTACTTTTTAATGTTGATAGTTACATTTAGTGTTGTGGGACGTCTGTGAAACTATTTTTTAAATTCTTTTTTTAGATTTACATATTAGCTGTAAACATGAGCATTTTAACAAAGGAAATTAATATATTATCCCTAATCTGACAAAAAATTAACAAAATCACAGCAGTGCATAAATTACAGAAAGTTTCAGGTTAATCACTATGGCGTGGTGGCGTGGCCGAGCGTCAGTTTGTGAATGGAGGGCGGGGCCGGGGAAGGCGAGTGGCAAAGTCAATGCACCTGTGCCTAATTAATGTTGTGTGTCTGTGTTGCAGTGACAGAGGATAGAAAAGGAGGGAGAGAGCAGAGGGAAGGGAGCTCTCCCGACCACAATGCATGCATATATATGAGTGAGTGAGACAGACAGACAGACAGACAGACGGTGTGAGCGAGCGAAGCTGAAAAGCTAAAATAAATAAAATAAAGTGTGTGTGTGTGTGAGAACATCAACTCCCACCTGCCGTGCTTCTGTACTCCACCCACATCAGGGAACTGTTACAGTGGTGCCAAAACCTGGGAAAACATCGCCAGCGCTTCTGGACGCTGACATTGGAGGAAGTCAGCCGGCCATTCACATTCAGCCAGCAACTCCGGGACGTCTGAGAGCGGAACACCACGATGCTGACGGGATCATCAGTTTGGTGGCACTGGAACAGTTCACCTCTTGACTTCCGGAAGGAACAGTGGAGTGGGTCCAGTGTCATCGCCCGGCATCGCTAGAACGAGCCATCGAGTTGGCGGAGGATCATCTGGAGGCAATTCCAATGGCAGGCAGATGAGACACCTCTCCTCATTTTCTTTCTCTCTCTCTCTCTCCTATTCCGCCCTCCTTCACTCTCTCATCCCGTTCCCCCACCGCGGAGGCTGTGGCTAGCTTCTCCCCAGCTGGCCTGTCACAGCTGTGGTGTCCTCCCATCACCCTCTTCCATGTCTGTGTCTTCTCCCCCTTGGGTGAGTGACACCCATAACACTAGTGCAGAAGGAAAGCCTTGGCTGGTGTGCTGGTGCGGCAGGGAGCCGGAGCATCTCCCAAGTCAGGGCTCAGCAACGGAGGTGGGAGCTGTGATCTGCATCCCCGATGCACCAGAGACTGCCCCCGATCGGGCCAGAACATATCGTATACCGGTAAGCGTTCAAGGGGATACATATCACGTGTTGGTGGATTCTGGTTGTAATCAGACCTCAGTTCATCAAAGCCTGGTGCAAGGTGAGGCATTGGGGAGAGCACAAGTGGTGAAGGTGTTGTGTGTGCACAGGGACGTTCACAAGTCCCTGTCTGAATACGGACAGACACTCTAGTTAGAAAATTCTATTCCGGGACCAAAAACATAGAATTAAGGCGGCAGTTAATCCTTGTCTCACCCACTCGCTGATTTTGGGGACTGATTGACCAGGGTTTCAAACCTTAATGGAATACATAGTAGGGAGTGGGTCCTGCTGTAAAATGTCATGGGGGGTATCCCGGTGTGGCATTGACTGGAGAAGCTGTCACCGAGCCGTCCACGTCATCACTGCGTCAGAACAATATGAGGAGTGAGGAGCAGCCCTCCCCTCCTCCCACTCTTGGGGATTCCCTCAAGGATTTCCCTTTAGAGCAGTCACGAGACGAGACTCTGCAGCATGCGTTTGACCAAGTGAGAGTAATCAGTGGTCAAACTCTCCAGCCAAATGCAGCACCTGTCTTCCTATATTTCACAATTATTAAAGATAGACTGTATCGAGTGATGCAGGACACTCAAACCGGGGAACAAATAACCCAGTTGTTAATTCCAAAGAGCCGTAGGGAACTCGTCTTCCCTGCAGCTCACTTTAATCCCATGGCTGGACACTTGGGTCTGGATAAAGCACTAGCCCGAATAATGGCCCAGTTCTGTTGGCCAGGGATTCGTGGGGATGTTCATCAGTGGTGTGCAGCATGTCACGAATGCCAATTAGTAAATCCCGCAGCCACTCCAAAAGCGCCTTTGCGCCCTCTCCCTCTCATCGAGACCCCCTTCAAAAGAATTAGGATGGATCTCATCGGGCCATTAGATCGGTCAGCACGAGGATATCGCTTTATTCTAGTTCTGGTGGACTATGCAACGCGATATCCAGAAGCGGTGCCTCTCCGCAATATCTCAGCTTGCAGTATTGCGGAAGCGCTCTTCCGTATTATCTCCCGGGTCGGAGTTCCGAAAGAAATCTTGACAGACCAAAGCAGTTCGTTTATGTCACGCACACTGCACAAGCTGTATGGGTTACTGGGGATTAAATCCATCTGCACCAGCATTTATTACCCACAAATGGATGGTTTGGTAGAGAGGTTTAATCAAACTCTTAAAAATCTAATTCAGAAATTTGTAAGTGAAGATGCATGTAATTGGGGCAAATGACTCAGGCCTCTGTTATTTGCAGTACGAGCGGTCCCACAAGCCTCCGTGGAATTTTCCCCGTTTGAATGATTATATGGGCGAAAGCTGCGTAGCATCTTGGACGTGCTGCGGGAAAATTGGGAGGAGGGACCTACGCCTAGTAAGAATGGAATTTAATATGTTTTTGATCTGCACACAAAGCTCCACCCTCATGCCTTTAACCCAGGAAAATTTGCAGCAGGCACAAGAACGTCAGGCCCGGCTGTACGACAGGGCACACGTCTTGGAGAGTTCACTCCAGGAGACAAAGTACTCATATTCTTGGTCATGTTGAGTTCCAAATTATTTGCCAAGTGGCAAGGGCCCTTCAAGGTCAAGGTCAGGGACGTTGACTATAAGGTGAGATGAATGGATAGGGTCCAGGGCTCTACAAATATACCACCTCAACCTATTAAAGTGTTGGAATGAGGGGGTCCCTGTGTCATTGGCGTCGGTAGTTCCTGAGAAGGTGGAGTTGGGACTGGAGGTAAAAACAACCACAACCCGAACCGCTCTGGTCCCTTGTGGAGACCACCTCTCACAGACCCAACTCACAGAGGTAGCAACATTGCAGGAGGAATTTTCTGATGTGTTCTCGCTCCTTCCTGGCTGCACCCACCTCATAGAACACCACACTGAAACGCCCCCGGGGTGCGAAGCCGCCCATACTGCTTACCCGAACACAAAAAAAAAGGTGATTCGGGACGAACTCAAGGCCATGCTTGGCATGGGCATAATCGAGGAGTCACACAGTGACTGGAGCAGCCCGGTGGTCCTGTTACCCAAGGCCGATGGGTCGGTCCAGTTCTGTGTGGTCTATACCTGTAGGAAAGTCAACGCGATGTCTAAATTCGACGCGTAACCTAATGCTTTGCATTGAGGAGTTACTTGATTGGTTAGGTGCTGCTCGCTTTTATTCAACACTGGATTTGATGAAGGGATATCCCCTTGACTCCTCTATCCCGAGAGAAAATGGCTTTTTCCACATCGTTTGGATTACACCAGTTTGGTATGCTTCTTTTTGGGTTGTTTAGGGCTCCCGCTACATTCCAGCAGCTCATGGACAACTTGGACAATATAATTATATACAGCAGTGACTGGATGCAGCACATAGAACACTTTATGGCTGTCCTAGAGTTGCTGAGGCAGGTGGGTCTCACAGCCAACCCAAAAGTGTGCAATTGGGCGGGTGGAAGTACGGTATCTGGCTTTACACTTGGGTCATGGGCAGGTGCATCCCCAAATTGACAAGACTGCAGTAATTGCGGCCTGCCCGAGGCCTAAGACCAAAAAGGAGGTGAGACAGTTCCCGGGGCTGGCTGGCTACTATTGTAGGTTCATACCTAATTATTCGGATGTCACCAGCCCGCTGACTGATCTCACTAAAAAAGTAACACCAGATCTGGTCCAGTGGACAGAGCAGTGCCAACAGGCTTTCACCAGGGTAAAGGCTGCACTGTGTGGGGTCCACTCTTACACTCCCCTGACTTCTCTCTCCCCTTTATTTTACAGACAGATGCATTGGACAGAGGGCTAGGGACCATTTTGTCCCAGAAGGTGGAGGGTGAAGAACACCCCATGCTGTACATCAGCCGCAAGCTCTCAATGCATGAGAGTAAGTACAGCACCATCAAGAAAGAGTGCTTGACTATCAAGTGGGCAGTCCTCACTCTCCGGTACTACCAGCTGGGGCGCCATTTCACCCTCTGTTCGGATCACATGCCCCTCCAGTGGCTCCACCGCATGAAATATGCCAAGGCGTGGAACACCCGTTGGTATCTAGCCCTCCAGCCATTTAAATTTGAGGTGGTCCACTGGCTGGGGGCGCAGATGGTAGTGGTGGACTTCCTCTCCCGTCGGAGGGGGCCCGCTGCAGGCCGGATGGCTCCCCGGACTGAGTTGGGCGGTGGGGGTATGTGGCAGTGGGTGTGTGGCCTGGCATCATTTTGTGAATGGAGGGTGGGGCCAGGGAAGGTGAGTAGCTAAGTCATTGCACCTGTGCTTAATTAATGTTGTGTGTCTGTGTTGCAGTGACAGAGGATAGAAAAGGAGGGAGAGAGCAGAGAGAGGGGAGCTCTCCTGACCACATCGCATGTGTGTGTGTTGCATGTGTGACAGTGTGAGTGAAGCTGAAAAGCTAAAATAAGTAAAATAGTGTGTGTGTGTGCGCGCGCGCGCGCGAACATCAACTCCTGCCTTCTGTGCTTCTGTACTCCACCCACATCAGGGAACAGTTACACTGACAAATTATTCAAATATTGAAAAACACAACCAAAATGAATAAAATGGCATTTAGTATGTTAAAGGATATCATATGCATTTATGTTTTAATTGTACTCCTCACTAAAAAAAAAAGGCTAAAGTCTTTCTCACACCTTTTTTTGGCGCATAGGGTGGCACCAATCTCCATTTCTTTAGCCTTCAGCCTCTTGCCTATTACATAGCTAAGGTTACAGTGGGGGCCTAGTCCTCTAGTAACCGCAAGAGTTTGACTCCCCACTTGCATCTGTATTGCAGCATGCCTTGCCAGATGGCAGTAGGTACCATTTTTATGATGGTCTTGGGTATGACCGACCACAAATAGAACTCGCGATCTCCTGATCAAGAGGCAGACACACTAACCACTAGGCCAACTTGCGGCAATCACGGTAATCTACTCTACTTACAGTACTTGCTATATTGAGTTTGATTTGATTTTGATTATTTAATTGCAAATCAAGCATCGTGCACTCTGACCAGACATGAGTTTGGTCCTACAGATTTAAGAAATTGATGAATAAGGAAGCTCATGGTGGAATTTGATTATGCTCATACATGCTACATAAATAAGATCCATTATTTTTAAGTTTATTGTTATGTGTTTCTTAGTACACTGCTGCTTTCCAAATATACATATATTTGTATATGTATTTGGACAGTGACGTAATTTTTTTCTCTGTACACCACCACAATGGATTTGAAATGAAGCCATCAAGATGTGATTGAAGTGTAGACTTTCTGCTTTAATTCAATCCCTTTAACAAAAATATTGCATTAATCATCTAGGAATTACAGACATATTTTACAAACTCCCTCCATCTTCACAGGCTCAAAAGTAATTGGACAATTGACTGATAAGCAGTTTCACGGTTAGTTATGGCCTGTTTCACGGTTAGTTATGGCCTGTTTCCTAATTATTTCATGACATATTAAGGAAATAAAGGGTCTGGGGTTGATTCCAAGTGTTGAATTGCCATTTTGCAGTCGTTCATGGGAATTCTCAACATGTGCCCCAAAGAGGTGTCAATGCAAGTGAAGGAAACCATTGTTAGACTGTAAAAGCAAAACAGACATCTCATCTCATCTCATTATCTCTAGCCGCTTTATCCTGTTCTACAGGGTCGCAGGCAAGCTGGAGCCTAT
>JAPEKM010000004.1:28788-44998 GCA_027575975.1 Cathorops multiradiatus
CCAATGATGGACCCAGCTGAGATGTGGGTTGTTGGTCGTTATGTTCACACAATGTTGTAAGACTTCACTTCTATAGGTAACCTCATCACTACAGGCGTCTCTCCCATAAACTTGAGTATAGTGATGGATCTCTCTGTTACAGTGAGAGAACCCAGCCCTGTGGTGATCCTGTACTGATTGTCATGGGGTCTGAGAGCGTCACATGATGTTTACTTCCTGTCAGAAAGTTGGTGATCCACTGATGGATAGTGGAGTGTACATTCAGCTGGACGAGATTGCTGTCATGGAACTCAGATACAACAGTGTTGGTAATGGTGATTGATGCATCTGTGCTTGGAGTTCTCAGTTATTGTTATTGATTAAAGAAACTCTGCATTTGTGATGCTGTTTAAGCTACTGAATATAAGGTGTGTGTGTGTGTGTGTGTGTGTGTGTGTGTGTGTGTGTGTGTGAGAGATATGAGCACAAATCTAATTATGTCTTAAATGTCTAAATTATGGCAGAAACCTTAAAGACAAATTCAGCCACAGTGAGCTCATCCCAGCGGAAAATGAAATGCTCATAAATATAAACGCTCGCTGCTGGAAGAGAACATTCTGTCTGAAAGCCCATGCTTATTTTCATCTTTGACATAACTGGAAAAAGACCAAAAGTGAACTCTGTGTTCTGATTAAGGTCCTATTTGTCTCTGCTTTCATTTATGGACTTTTTAAAATGTAATGACACACAGTAATCGATCCAGGACTCCTCTCATCTTGAGAGAAAGTAAGTGATGTCACTGGCCTTAATGCTAAGATGAAGCAACTGATCCAGAATCAGGTGGAAAATACTGGGAGAGAGATTGACTGACTGTGTTTAAATAGATGTTTTAGCAGCATTCATTTTAATAGATTTTGTGTTTCAGGACAGGACACAGAAGAAGCACCAGAAGAAAAGTCAGAAAAAAGGGTAGTTAAGTAGCAGTTCGCATATGAGCTAACATTGTATGACCACACTTGACTAATGTCTGACAGAGAGCATAAGATCAGTGTGCAAAACACTGGGGTTTGGTTTAAGACTGTCCAACAAACATCCATGTACTAGATAGTTAACCACTACATAGTGGTTAGTGACTATACACTGCCAGCCAGTGTGTGTGTGTGTGTGTGTGTGTGTGTGTGTGTGTGTGTGTGTGTGTGAGAGAGATGGTTCAGTTGTGACAGACACTTCCACTATAGTGATTTGATGATGCTGAGGGCCCTTATAGATGCTCAGTGTGTGTTCAAATGAACCGATATTTACACTGTGCTCAAATCATTCAACTACATCTTTTAATTAATGTAAAGTTCAAGTACAAAATATATTAGTGTTAAAAATTGCAATAATAATTAAATGCCATGAAGTAGCTGAATTGCTGTACTCTGTTACAAACTCCATGGGTTCAGCCTCAAGTAACATTGAGTAAAATAAACACATGAAATAATTAAATTAAATCAAATAAATGCACAACTTTAAAGAATGAGACCTGTGCCTGGAGGAAAGAATAAGGTTTTCACTGTTCACATGTGTATGTAGTCATTACAGAGTCCTTACTGTTCATTTTGTATCATTATTTTAACATTAAATATTAATCGTTTTCCTATCTGTTGTTACATAGTCATTATTTTGAGTTATGCTTTAGGGATCATTTAGTAACTGAGTATTTTGGACTTGCATGTGTTGTAGAGTAACTCACAGCCATGTAATTATGTATGTAGTTCTAATTATTTTTTAATTAATATATGTAGATATTTATGTAGTTATAATTATAAGATTACACTGAAAAAAAATAAACATTGGCTCAAATTAAAAAAATTGAGGTAATCGATCACACCTAATATTGTAGCTTTATACAACATGACCTTGCTGTCAGTTTACATTCTAGTAAAGTAAAACAATTAGATTAAACCATAAACATAAAGTTTAGTTTAATTGAGCAAAGTATTTTTAATTCACTGGAATGAAAACAAATACATTAAATGAACAACAGCTTTGTTTCACTTTTTTCAGTGTATGTATCCATCCATCCATCCATCCATCATCTCTGCCGTTTATCCGTCAGGGTCACAGGTGAAGCTGGAGCCAATCCCAGCTGAGTTCAGGTGAGAGGCAGGGTTCATCCTGGGTGGGTCACCAATCTATCACAGGGCTACACAGAGATGAACAACCATCTCACACACACACCTCTGAGTGTGTGTTAGAGTTGTCAATTGCCTGAATCCACATGTGTTTGGACTGTGGGAGGAAACTGGAGACCCAGAGGAAACCCACACAGACATGAGGAGAGAACGTGAGAACACTATACAGAAAGACCCAGTCAACTGAGAGGTTTGAACCCAGAACCTTCTTCCTGTGAGGTGACCTTGATAACCACTGCACAGCTGTGCTACCTAATAGTATATAAATTATATATATAGTGTGTGTGATTTTTATATATACATATATATTCCACAAAATCGAGTCATTCATGAGGCAATGAGGCGTGTAGCACCGAGTTGGCTATATGACAAGATTGAGTGGAATAATGGTTTTATTCTATCTACATTCACTGGATTTGGAGAAAGTGTTTTGGGTTTTTTTTTTGCAAATTTGATAAATTAAAACTTCACACAAAACGTCTGACAATAATTTCCACTTAGAATGTAAACAAACTGGTGAAATAACCGCAGCAAAAATGCTATCATAATTCTTGAAACATAAAAAAATACGTTCTTACCATCAAATACTTTTATTCAATTTTTTTTTCATTTTTGGGGACTTGAGATTTTATTTCATCCTCAGTTGGTTCAGTAATGCACTCCACCATTTTTATCTTCTTCTTAAGATTTTTATGGTGGTTGTCTATATTCTTTTAAGCTCTTTCTGTTTCTTTTAAATACCTAATGACAAAGCCGCCATTTTGTTTTTCTCTAGGTATATGAGCTGATATTCTCGTAGTAAAGTAGCCAATCAGAGAGCGCGATTGCTCATATCCAGTGAATGTGGATAGAATAGATACATACAATTGTTTTGCGACTGTTGCATGCAAATAATGGAGATGTGCTAAATGCAAATTTATTTTCATCAGCCATCACTCTGCATGCATCACCGCATGGATTATTTTTGGATCCTTCTGCACGACATACAATGCATAAAGCTGATTGGCTGATGAATTGGTTTCTATCAGAAAGAACCGTGACCATCAGGTCTTATTCACATTGCTGTGAAACTCCTCATATATTTAAATATACCTTAGGATCAGAATGTAAACAAAAATGTTGTAAATACGAATATGCACTGGATTCACCACAGCTACACACACACACACACACACACACACTGTGTGTGTAACAGCTGTTATTTTTACAGCTCCATTTACATTGCGTACTTATTTCAGTCTGCCGTGTGTGTGTGTGTGTGTGTGTGTGTGTGTGTGTGTGTGTGTGTTTTAGTCAGTCTGTCATTTGGGGCGCTGTTGCATGATTTCGTACAGAAACACTGACTCGGAGGATTTTTATCGTGACCCTGTTTCACCGAGACTTAATAACGGGGATCATAACGGGATCACGAGGAGCTGCTGATGTTCTCAAGCTCAGATGTGAATGCATTAATAAAACAGTGATTTATCTTCTATGTTTTAACTAAATCAGTTTATTTAATCTGAATTTGTTTAAATATCTGTCTATCTACACACAGAACAAGTCAAAAATCTGTACACCATTTCTAATTAGATTAGATTAGATAAAACTTTATTGATCCCTTTGGGCGGGTTCCCTCAGGGAAATTAAGAATTTAGTGTTTTTTCTTTATTTTTTATGAATTAAAAGTCACTCCCTGTCTTGAAATAGTGACGGATGTCGTTTCTCTTTAATTAGTTGTTCGGTTCTTGACATAATATGGATTGCTATAGCTGTGTGTTATAGGGCTATTTACTTTATTTTTATGTATTATTTACTGTTTGATCTCAAATGCATTAAGAAGGTAAGCAACTCATCCACTAATTACCTTTTGATGAGACACAGCTGTGAATAGAAAAGTATTCCAGGTGACTCCCTCATCGAGCTGCTTAAGAGAATGATAATAGTGTACAAAGAGTCATCAAGGGAAACTTTGAAGAATCTAAAGAGAGAGAGAGAGTGTGTGTGTGTGTGTGTGTGTGTGTGTGTGTGTGTGGGGTTGGGTGTGTGTAAAAGTACATTTTTAAATTGACACTATATATACACTAATGATATTTTGTATTATTGGATGTATTTATTTATTTATTTTTGTTAAGTGTATGCTTTATAAATAATAACCTATAGTAAATAAACTTGGAAGACATGTTTCTGATTTATTTCATGTGTAAATTCTGGCTATATAAGCAGATAATATTAGATTTTCTGTTTCGGGAGGACACACAGGTTATTCCAGTTCAGGTTAAATAAACAGTTTAATGTGAGGTGTTATTAGCTTTCCGTCATCTCCTGAGTCATTAATGCTGATATGAAGTGAATAAAAACGCGATAAGGTGATAAAGTGAAGGAGCTGCAGCTCGCGCGCTCTTTTAATGAAATTAAACTACGGAGTTTATAGTCCACTGTTAAAACCTCTCCGTTTTTATTTAATTATTTTGAATAATTTCGATTATTTCGGTAAACATTTGGTTTTATATTAACATATGTTCAGAAAAAAAGATTAATAATTTGTACTGAATTTAGAATAAACCTAAATTCTGTGTCGGACTGTGGCGGAGGAGACGGGAACCATGAATATGACCTGGGGAAATGTCCAAAAGACGAGCCAAAATCGCCAGGAATGCGAGGAGGCATAAAGGGCAGTAAGTAAATAAGTTAGGATAAACCTGATTTAAAAATAAAAAATCTAATGGATCAGTACAGTTATAGGCGAATCTGACTGGAAAAATCTTCATTTAAATAAGGGGAACTGAAGTCTGAAAATCTCACTGAAATTATTTTTTATTTAATTATGTTTAAACAAATGGCTCGTGCGATTTCCTTTGCAGCTGTGCCAGAAATCCGGGGAAGTGAGGTTTTGGTTTATTGCATAAAACTGATATCTAAATTTTGGTCAGTTCACATATAAATCATATTTTAATTCAAGATGTAGTCATTTATGTTTGAGGAGTTTATTATTATTATTATTATTATTATTATTATTATTATTATTATTATTATTATTATTATTATAACCCTTCACCCGCGGAGGTTGTGCGGCTTTGTGTAGAAATTGTGTTGTGAGTGTGCTAACACTGTTTTAGCTCACTAATTAGAGTGCTTAATTATTACCGAATTAGTTTTAGGTCTTTAGCTAAAAAGCATATTTCATAGCGACAATTATTTTAAAATTCGTTTAAGCATTATTTCTGTTTTATTTTCATAAACATGTGAGGACAAATTCCAATCCACATCTGAGTACAGAGTTGTTTAACCTACAGTTCTTCTTTACATTTCTGTACAAAACATTTTGGGTTGTTGTTGTTGTTTTAACTCACAAACATGCGGTTTATATCGGATCAGTCAAATAAACAACGATGGCACAAACATGTTTAAAAATAATAATAATAATAATAATAATAATAAATTCAAATAAAAAGCAGGCGAAGCTACATAACGGAGATAAAGAGATTAGAGTTTATATACACTCCGCTTAAGCAGTCTGATTAAATGGCCCGGAAGTGGCAGATTTTTTTTTTTATTAAACGCAAAAAACGTTCACTTTGTTTTTGTTCAAATACATTAAACTATTTACAACTGTTGCAATGTAACATCTTCACTTTGAAATCCAAGCACGTGGATTTGATTAAGTCATTGTGCAAGTTCAGGTAAACAAGCGAGTCACAAAAATCCATCAGAATAATATAAACAAACAAACAAACAACAACTATAGCGAATCCAGTTTTGGTCGCGCGGACGATTCACCCATTTCTATATTTTACGTCTCCGTTAATCCGTTAGCTGTTGTACTGGCACGCGGATGCTCCGTATCCGAAACCGGGATGCTGCTTGGGTTTGAGTCTGAGGGTAGCGAGACCGGAGCTGCACGTGTCCCGGTAGACCCCGTATGGCGCGGGGGGCGGGGCTCCGTACGGGCACGCGGAGGAGCTCATGGCAGAATTGATAGAGGACCCGCCGAGGCTGTTCAGGTTGTTGATGCTGTTCATGCTCGAGGCCATGCTCATGCTCATGCTCATGGAGGAAATGGAACTCGGGGACGAGAGCACGGGTTGTGACGTCAGTGGGCTCATGGAGTTAAAGAACGGGAAGTTCTTGGGCGCGAGCCCCTTGTTGGTCCAGTTGTTGTAGCCGTAAGCGGGGTACATGTCCTCATAGGGCTGCACGAGACCACCGAACTGCGGCAGATAACCGTTTTTACACAAGTCCATCTGTTGATTCCGCTCGCGCTTCCGCCACTTCGCCCGCCGATTCTTAAACCACACCTGAGCCAAAAATAAAACACATTTTTAGATAGATAGATAGATAGATAGATAGATAGATAGATAGATAGATGTTGTAGCTATTGAACCATAAATAAAACTATAATTCATAATTAACTGAAACAACATTCTATCAGCAAGCAACAAAATCATATAATTTACATTTATTTAGCAGCATCGTCGCTCTAGCTTCAGGAAATTATCATAAAAATGTAGGCTTCAGTATTGTTTTCTTCATGGGTGGAAAAAAGGACTGTCTGTCATTGGCTCAATTTAAACAGGGGAATAAAACAGTAAAATAACAACAATAATAAAGCAGAAATAAAACAGTGATCAAGCACAAAAACATAAAACAGCAGTAAAACGGATCAAACAAAATTATTATTCCTGTTAAATAGATGCAGAATTTAAAATGTGGGGGTTTGGGGTAAAAACATAATTCGCGCAGAACTGATAAAGCGAAATTATTGGAATTATTAAATAATATAAACTCGGATAATATTTAATTATTTATAAATTTGACATGACATTCCACAAAAAAGAAAGAGGCAGCTCGTTTCTCACTTAATTTACTGAATATTTATTGAATGTATATCTAACTACAAAACATGAAGGTTAGCTTGAGATAATTACTTCACAGTAAATGAAAGACATGCGCGTGTATAAATATATGGATTCAATTAAAAATTCACGTTATATCTTATAAAAATGTATACATAATAGAAATAGATTGAAAAAAAAAGTAAATTAGTGATATTGTAACTTAAAATATAAGCGTTTAATAGTAACTTAAAAGATAAACTCTAATAGGCAGAGAAAATATAATTTAAAAACAATGAATAATTCTGTGATGTTATTATAAAGGCTAAGAGTTCAGTGCTTTGTGATAATTAAAAATTAATGCAAAAATTAAAGAGAATTGCTAGTGGCTGCACTTTTTTGTGAATGCTAAAAAAGTTTTATAAAAAAAAAGTTTTAAAACAAAGTTTTAAAATATTCTGATATAAAAAAAACAACAACACAGAATCAGCCAGTGTGCAAACAGTCTGTCATCAAATATCCACATATTTAATTCTAATTTTATTCTTATTTTAGTTGAATTTACTATTAATCTTTTTGTCAGTTTAATTTGTTTAATTATTTTTGTCTGTTTTTTACCGAAATTGACTGAGGTAAAGAGGACCATGTTTTTGCTCAAAAATCACAGTTTATTTCTTGTAGAACTTTTGGTATTAAATTTAATTTCTGAAAACAGGTTGTGGAAGTGTGAACGCGCGTTTGCTTTACTGGAATTTTAATTATTTTGTTAAATCTGATATTATAGTGATTTTGATTTGTATTAAATAATACTAAATTAAATACTGGTGGCAAATTTTATGTATTAAATGTATGTAGCAGATTACTAGAAATACGTATAAACTCTAAATCAAAGCTATAATATAATATAATATAATATAATATAATATAATATAATATAATATAATATAATATAATATTTACCCGGACTCGCGCCTCTGTCAGATTGGTCCACACGGCGATCTCCTCGCGCGTGCTCATGTCCGGGTAGCGGTTCCGCTGAAACGTGGCCTCGAGCTCCTGCAGCTGCTGGCTGGTGAAGTGAGTCCGCTGCCGCCGTTGTTTCTTCTTCTTCGGATCGTCGGGGTTTCCGTCCTCAGCGCGCTGCTCCACAATCCGCTCCTTCTCTGCGCGATTTATTCACAATTCACTCAGTTTACGTATATTTTAGCGCTGAAACAATTTTAATGCCTTACATTTATTTTCCCTTTATGTTTACATTTAATGAATCTATAATTATGACTGTGGATTTAATTATATGTACACATCGGGAAATATAGACACGTTTGCATTTATTTACATTTTTACTATATTGTTAACTTAATTAACAATAAATTAAATTAACATTTATTAACATTATTAACATTAATTTAATCTGTAAATTAACATTTACAGATATATTTAGTCATTTGTTTGGCAGACTTTAAAAATTATAAGCAATCACTTATTTTTATTTATAATTCGTAAGTTTATTATTGATTTTTGCACAGTACATGTGCTTACAGTTACACTATTGTCCGAGAGAATTTTAAGATAGAAATTCTGACTAATGCTGTAAAAATAGGGAAGGAGTTCTGAAAATAGCCTTTAAATAATTAAAAAGTTCAATAAACACACTTTATAATTCAAAGCAGATTTTTGAGGATGAAATTCCGATAGCCTGCAGGGGGCCTAATCTGAGCCTAAAGATAATCTAATCTTAAATCTTTATCTAAATCTGAGGCTCATTAAACATAAATCTGGAGCGAGCAGACAGTGTTCACTGGTCTGTAGGATTTGTGTTGGCATTGCTGAACATTGCTGTGTTGTCGGAGTTCCAGTAAATAATAAACATAAATAAATGTAAATCTTACTGTTTATTTCTGTACATTTTTACGGATTACTCTGAACACTACAGAATTTCGGCACACAGTCTAAAGTTACTCAGTCGGACATAAAGCTCCTGTACAACTCTATTATTGTTCCTCGAAGGTAAAATGGTGGCCATGACTATGAAATGGAATGAGTTTTAAAGTTACTCTAAATTCCACTAAAGAGATTCTCCGAGTTCCGCTCTAGTGACAAGTGTGAGGGTTCGTGTGCTGCTCAGTGTCTCTCATCTTATTACAGTAATTAAAAAAGTAAATATAATGATAAACATGAACTTAACTAAAACTAAACTAATTCTTAATTAAAAAACAAAGATAAATAGAAATGAGAAAAGTTGAACATCTGCCCAGTGAAGATTCACGGCAGGTCTTTTCCCTGAAGATTCCAGTAAATTGTTGTTGTTGTTTTTTAAGAGCAGCTGTTGATCCACAACATTCTGAATGTAATATTCAGGAACACTTTATTAATCATTCAAATCATGATTCCGCCACAATGCACGCGACCCGCACTAATTCGCCCCTCCTCCCCCTCGCGCGCTTACCTGCAGTCTCCGTGTCCGAGGATTCGCTGCTCGTGTGCTCGAGTGTGTCGCGTGCGACGTGAGCGTGGAAAGCGGAGGCCATGTCGCGCGCTGGCGGGAGTCTCGCGGCGTCGGTCGCGATTCGCTCCAAATTCATCCCACCTTCAGAAAAAGACAGCGTGTGTGTTAGAGCAGTGTGTGTCTCACTCAGCTGTCGCCATATTCCCAGGCAGAGCGACAGACAGAGAGAGAGAGAGAGAGAGAGAGAGAGAGACAGACAGACAGACAGACAGACAGCAGGTCTGATATTCCCGAGGTAAAGGCTAACACTGCTGCTGAAGTTTGCGCGAGTTTCGCTTTCCACCGTACTCTCCTCCGCGGTCCCACCCACACCACACACACACACACACACCACACACACACACACACACACAGGTGGGGGTTATACTGAGAGTCAACATTCAATACTGTCCTAGAAAAATTCACAGAAAATCTGATTTGTTGCTCAGTGCAGAATAAAATCACAACAGTGCCCACTAATCACAACTCAGTGTCTACTAATCTCAAAAGAGTTCACACTAATCACAAAAGCATTAACACTAATCACAACAGAGTGCACATTAATCCCAAGTATGCGCACTACTGACTGCTGAGTGCACATAGAGCGGCCCATCACTGGGGCATTTCAGGGGAAAGCTGGAGCTCTGTCCATTTGCAGGGCTGCAACACAGAAAGGGAAAAAAAATGCAACAATTTTTACTTTTACTATTTTTCTTACTAATACTATTTTAATCTAATTATTTCAGGGGATATATATATATATATATATATATATCAACGTTGGCTACTGAAGTCAGCCAACGTTAACCCAGCTTGTAATAGTCAATTAAAATGGTTTTCTTTTTCCAGCCTCTTTTGTCATTAATAACTATAAGCTTCTGCATTTTCATTATTGATTAGTGTTATATGTATAGCAAACAGCATGCATCATATGAGTGAAGTGTTCATTGAATAAATTTTTTGTTCATGTTTTTAGGGATGACTTCTCTTAGTGTTTGTGTTTAGAGGCTTTAATGTGGCTTCGGTGATATGATTGGCTTGGTTTCAACACCAACAATCTTCTTCTTTATTAATATAATCTAACACCCATTATACTCCTTATACACCAATTTTAATGATACCCCTGCAAATCCTGGGCTTTTATTTTGTGATTTTTGTTGTTTGTTTCTAAAATAAAGAAAATTTAAAAGATATACTGTGCAGTATGTGTGAACATAGTGATTGGTGGTGGAAGTGAATAGAGTGAAAGAGGCACAAGCTAAAATCTTGCCTAGGGCATCAAATTGGTCAAGACCTGCTCTGGTTCAAACTATTCACAACAGAGTGCACATTAATCACAACAGAGTGCACACTAATCCCAATAGAATATACACTAATCACAACAGAGTCAACATTAATCACAACAGCTTATATGCTAATCACAACATAGTACACACTAATCACAACAGAGTGTACACTGCTCACAACAGAGTACACATTAATCTCAACAGTGCACACTAATCACAGTATAGTGCACATTAATCACAACAGAGTGCACATTACTTACACAAGAGTGTACACTAATTACAACAGAGTGCACACTACTCACAAGAGAGTGCACACTAATTACAACAGATGGCACATTAATCACAACAGAGTGCACACTACTTACACAAGAGTGCACACTACTCACACCAGAGTGAACATTACTCACAAGAGTGTACACTATTCACAAGAGTGCACATTAATCACAACAGAGTGCACACTACTCACAACAGAATGCACACTAATTACAACAGATGGCACATTAATCACAAGAGAGTGCTCATTAATCACAACAGAGTGCCCACTATTCACAAGAGTGCACACTATTCACACCAGAGTGCACGCTATTCACAATAGTGCACATTAATCACAACAGAGTGCACACTACTCACACCACAGTGCACACTATTCACACCAGAGTACACACTACTTACACAAGAGTGTGCATTAATCACAACAGAGTGCACACTATTCACAACAGAGTGCACAATACTCACAACAGAGTGCCCACTATTCACAAGAGTGTACATTAATCACAGCAGAGTGCACACTAGTCACACAACAGTGCAAACTATTCACAAGAGTGCACACGACTCACACCACAGTGCCAACTATTCACAAGAGTGCACACTATTCACACCAGAGTGCACATTAATCACATGAGAGTGCCTACTAATCACACCAGAGTTCCCACTATTCACACCAGAGTGCATATTATTCACAAGGGCACACATTAATCAAAATAGAGTGCCCACTGTTCGCACCAGAGTGCCCACTATTCACAAGAGTGCACATTAATCACACCAGAGTGCCTACTACTCACACCAGAGTGCCCACTATTCACAAAAGTGCACATTAATCACAACAGAGTGCACACTACTCACATTCGAATGCCCACTATTCACAAGAGTGCACATTAATCAGAATAGTGTGCCCACTACTCACTCCAGAGTGCCCACTATTCACAAGAGTGCACATTAATCACAACAGAGTGCACACTACTTACACAAGAGTGGACATTAATTACAACAAAATGCACACTACTCACACCAGAGTGCCCACTATTCACACCAAAGTACCCACTATTCCCAAGAGTGCACATTAATCACAACGGAGTGCATACTACTTACACAAGAGTGGACATTAATCACAACAGAATGCACACTACTCACACCAGAGTGCCCACTATTCACACTATAGTACCCACTATTCACAAGAATGCACATTAATCACAACAGAGTGCACACTACTCACACAAGAGTGCACACTCACACCAGAGTACCCACTATTCACAAGATTGCACATTAATCACACTATAGTGCCCACTATACACAGCAAAAGTGCTCACTATTCACACCATAGTGCCCACTATTCTCACCAGAGTGTACACTATTCACAAGAGTCCACATTAATCACACCAGAGTGCACACTATTCACACCAGAGTGCACACTATTCACAAGAGTGCACACTACTCACAACAAAGCAAATACTAATCGAAATAGAGTTAACTCTACGGAGTGATTCTACATATTAAAACTTAACATTATCACACAGGGTCTATGAATGGAAAAGGAAACACACACACACACACACACACACACACACACACACACACACTTTATTACTCCATAAACTCAGTGTGTAAAAAACATTCAGTCTGAGATTAGATTTCTGAGAAATTCGGATTCAGTGCATTTATGAAAAATGACTGCATCTCTATTTAAAATACGGAAATATTCCGGTTTAATTTAAATCAGCTTTTAAACAAACGGATCTTGCGGAGTTCTAACCGCGCACGCGCACTTAAATAAAACTCGCTATTTATAGCGCATTGTTGTGGGAGAAAAAACCGGTCGCGGTTCTGTCTCACTTTACTGGACACAGTTATTTAAGATTATCTCCAGCTGGACCAAAACTAGCGTGTGTTTAATCGTGTTTGTGTATTTGTGTGTTTTAATCTTACACACTGTGAGGAATGTCGCACTGTTCCGGAGTCTGAATGCAGAGTAACACAGGATAACAGCCGGCTTTCCGAAAAACAGAAATCAGTACAACACGCTCAAAAACTAATTTGAAGCAGTGATTTTTATGATTAGAAAATAAAAGCTTCGTGTTGAACCTGAAGGTCTTGATCGTATTTTAGTGAAATACATTCTCTTGGACAGTGTCAGAGTGAGCGTTAATCTGCAAAATTTTTGATATTAAATTTATAAATCACTATATAAGTACTGACCAAGGTATTTTCGATAATTAAGTTCACGGTTCAGTTTGTAATCCATCACAGGGTTCAATCTCCAACACACCAGCAGAGAAATGTAGAGCTTTAGCCTTTTATTCTCCCTTTTCATTTCCAGACCCGACATTTCTGACCAAGTAATTACATGAACAACACTAATGCAGCTATAAATAGAATATTGGGGGGGGGTGTTAAAGCGTGGAAATATAATTAAAGGAAATGTATAATTAGGAGGAAAGTCACATTTCTTTAGCCGTACACAATTCTCTGCAAGATTTTTATTGCATTTATTTTATTATTTTATTAACTGGACATGCTTCTACACACACTTATTATATTAACATTAGATATTTTTGTTTAATATCATGTGTGTTTCCGAACTGTTATTAATAAGTGTGAGCTGGTGAAAGAAGATACAGTGAAGATTAAAGCACTATGGCAGTGTGTTTAATGTGCTGATATACACGCAGATGAGTGCATACGAGTAATGAGACATTTCTATGAAACAATTTTCACAAAAATATTTCAGAATTCTGTATGACGCCTTTATTCCTTTCCCGAAGTGCAGTGTGTGTAACTGATTATTTTCATTATGTTAATAAGTTTAATATTCAACACTGAAAGGGTTTTTATGAAAGATTTAAATACACAGTGAGCGCGAGATTAATTGTAGGATGATTATTATTTTTAAACCGGATTCCGAAACTACAACTAAAAGGCCCGAAAATGCAAAAATTACCGGATTGGGTTAATTCGGTGATAAACAGAATGAGATCATCAGATAGTGTGTGTGTGTGTGTGTGTGTGTGTGTGATTTTACAGGCGCCAGACTTTCAGGATTTGAGGCCATGTGATGAGCTTTAGTGACAGAGTCGGTGAGAGCTGCCTTCAGGGCTCTGAAGTTTTCCTCATCATCCTCCATTAAAACCTCACACTCCATCCCGCTCTTCACTTCCGCATCTCTCGCCCTGATTCCTTTTTAATTCCAGGAGGTCAGAGGTCACGCGCTCTTTCACCGCGTTCACGTGACTGCGCTAGTTTCATTATGTAAAATCATTCGGTTTGATTTTGACTCTTAATTCCGCTGCTTTAAAAAATGTTCATATAACTTTAACATCGTCTGGATCTACAGTTTAGTGTCGCCTTGTATTTGACTTTCACCTGTTTACATAAACAAAGAATGTAAACCTCAATATTCCCCAAAGCAGTCAAGAAGTTCAATGCTCAAATAAAAACAGAAATAAAAACATTCAGCTTATAAATAAGTAGAAGCTTTTGACTCAAACTGGCTCTGAAAAATAATGCCTTAATGTACTCAAATTAACAAACAAGAACATCATCAACAACAACAACAACAACAACAATAATAATAATAATAATAATAATATGTATTGCTTTTAATAAAAATAATAATAATAATAATAATAATAATAATAATAATAATAATAATAATAATATGTCTTGCTTTTAATAATAATAATAATAATAATAATAATAATAATAATATATATAAATTTTTTTATTTTTAATATTTTAAAATATAAATATAATAATAATATTATTATTATAAACATTCTTGCTGGTGCTTAATTTTCAAAAAAAAATTTAATGTTTAGTAAAGTTGTAAGTGTGTCTTACATTACAGGATATTTTTACTGTTTGGCTTCATGAATGATATTTCAATTAATTAACTCCATTTTAAACCGGTTCTGAGTGTTTTAGTAAAAAAAATATTACCATTCTAAACTTTTCTGCGTTCAGCATAAAGTCATGAAATTCATTTACACACTTTTGTTCTTTGGCACTTATCAAAGAAAGTATGAAATTAAATGTTTAAACCCGACACTGTGTTTTATTTGTCACACAGTTAAAGCAGATACAGCGCTCCACAGTTTCAATCATTTTTATATTTCAGAGTTTATTTGCTTTGTTTTTTTTTTTTGTGAAAGCAGACGGATGAGACGCGACTAATACGCTGTAAATAAAGTATATTACATTAAAATTACATTGAAATTTTAATTGGAGCAGAAGCGGAAGTAGAAAAGAGAAGTTAATTGTAAATGAGCTTACACATTTCACATTGTGTGTTCCTGTGACCGGAAGTGATTTTAACTCGGTGGTTATTTTAGTTCCTGTTCTGTCTAACCTGCTCCTTGTCCACGCGCACGCTCCAAGTGAATGGGCTCTTAATGCATTCATGCAGAATAAGTTATGAATAGTGTCATTTATTTCGATTATTATTATTATTTAACTTTTATTAATTAACAGGAAACGCTTTCGCGCTCTGTAATGAGAATTTTAAACACTTTTGTTCTGGATTGCGGTTAAAATTCACTCTGTAGTTACAGCTGTTGTTGTTCTATGTCAGACAAAGACTGCAAATGGGGTTTTTCTCGACCTTTTGAATCAAAGCTAACTTATTTTCACATATTAGTGATTCCTTATTATGCTATTCTACACAAGTCTTCAGCAAATAACAAAAGATAACTTTATTATTATTATTATTATTATTAGTAGTAGTAGTAGTAATTTATTTCAGGCCTTCAGATCGGGCCAGAGTAGAATCAGATGAGTTTATAGACACTGAATGTTGTATGTTTTATTATTTTTCTCTAAAAACTTTTGACATATTTTTTCAATTAGTTAAGACAATTTATTTATCTGTTTAATGAAGACCGCAGTGTTCACCAAACTTGTTCTGATGTCGTAAAAACTGACACAAAACTTAACTGACAAAAATAAAAGATTTTAAACGATATGGACGGTTTATATATTTATTCGTTTACTCAGTCATTAATACATAATCATACCTAATATAAATACTAATAATGTATTTTTTTATGTAAACTGCAGATCATCCCCAAGCAGTTATATTTTTACCAAAATGAATAAAAATGGAGAAAATAAATCCTGTAAAAACAAAAAGCCAGGAAATACAACGGTTAAATTCTACTACTACTACTACTACTACTACTACTACTACTACTACTACTA
>JAPEKM010000004.1:389679-394760 GCA_027575975.1 Cathorops multiradiatus
TATTATTACAACAACAACATCTTTTAGGAACGTAATAAACACAAAGATCTCTGTTAAATTTATGTTTTTTAATACAGTTGCTAGTTGTATTAATTACTGACTGATTTGTTTATTTATCACATTATTCTGATTGATTAATTATTAATTGAATTGATTTGCCACCAACGTGCTCATGATCATCACCTCTCTGATTTGTCTTATTGGCTACTTTGAAAAAATTCCCTTGAAGTTGTGAACTCATTTCCTTTTAATCTGCTGTCGCTGAAAAGCACCAGAGGAACTCTGTGTTTATTCCGAAAGGCGTTGTTCTCGCACTTCAGGCTGCTGCTGAAACGCTGCTGCTGTCATCATTCGGTTTCCTCAGATTGCCGGAGTTTATCGCAGCGTCACGCACCGAGGAGCTGCGGTTCAGGGAAATGTTCTCTCAGAGCAGGAGCCGTCGGGACAAACACCAGGATGCTTAGCATTTCATGCGAGCTTTTCCACATACGCACTCACACAAATGGAATATATATGTGAAATTTTACACAAAGGTACAAAAGAAAACCAGAGAACATTGTAAATTATTATGGAATATCAAAGGTATAAAGTTTAATAAAAACTAGGCTAGTCCGAACCTGCTAATGCTACCTAATGCTAATGATTTATGTTAGCGGGCGGGTCCACGAAAGACGTTCTTGTGAAGTTGCCTTGTTAAAGCGAGTGGCGCTTCCAGATAAAGCTCTGTTTCATGACCATGCGAATTTAAGCAGCTGGAAAAGGGTGCTAGCTAACCTTGCTAACCTCGCTAAGCTAACTAATCAAACAAACCATTACCTCTTCTTGCTGAATGTGGGAACAGACATAGATATTTACTGTTGATTTTAGTTGAAATAGCATTAGAATTTCCTTTTTTTGTGTTTTTAAATTGGAGTGCTTCAACTTTTAAATGATTTTAAATTAACTTCATTTGATGATTAATAAATTACTAAAAATGCTAATTTATATGTTAACAATCAGCTTACTGTTGTGCAGCTAAAAAAACGTAGTAAACAAAATCTGTGGATGAGATTAGCGCTGAGGGCGTGAAATCAGCTCGCTGTCAGTTTATTACGTGTTATGCTCGTTAATGTCATCATTTTGAGGATAATTTTGATTCGTTTTTAGTTAAATGATGTCACTGTCATGTTGGTTATTTAGTTTGATAAGTGCTAGTGTTTATCCCTGTGTTAGCGCTTATCTTGCTAGCATTAGTCATGTTATTAACTAGCACCATAGATGATACTGCTCATGTCACTCGCTTTGTTTTGATTGGTCACCTGATCCAACCAATCACAGTCACTTCCTCTCTGAGAACATTTTACTAACTGAAACTCCTTTGTGCTAAAGATGACCTTTAATTTTTTTTGCTAACTTTTCAACGTTGACCCGTGACGCATGCCGCACGTCTTTTTGTAAATGACTGTGATATTTACGATTTCTATGAAGCTTGTGAATAAAAGCACAAAAAAATCCATAAATATGATTGTATATCTATTTATAGGATGTGATTTTATTGGTGGATAATTTGTGGTTTGCATATTTATATTTATATCATGTACAGTAAACTAACACAATATGTGACAACATATTAAATGTAACTATGGAGTCTTTATGTACTCTAATGTGTGTGTGTGTGTGTGTGTGTGTGTGTGTGTGTGTGTGTGGCCCCAAACTTGCACTTCTCTTGAGTTTACAGCAGTGTTCAGGGCTCCAACACTTCACCACCTTATCGACTGATTTGTATTAGAGATTATTATTAAACACTCGTCATTATTTTGTTTGTTTGTTTTTTTGCTCGCTGCTGAAAAATTGTACAATTTCATAAAGTAGATTTAATTAAATTCATTCAATGACTTGATTAACCCAATATATAATAGGATTAAAAGTGTTCATCTCTTGGTGATTTTAGCATCTCTGCTTTATTTAGCTAATTCTTTATATTAATAAATTTGTTGATTTCACGTGTAGAGTCACTCGGCCGCGTCTTTCATAAATAGTGGATGGATTTTTCTGATCTTGTTCAATAAATCTCAATAAAAAACAGTGAATGAACTCTGAGTGAGAGACGTGATTTATTCATTAATGGCCTTGCAGGCAGTTACGGTTACAGCATTTTGCAGACGTCAGAATCCGGGTTTTAATTCCAGATCCTGAATGAAGAAGCCTGAGGTGATGGTGGTGATGGAAAAACCCCATGAGGAAGAACCCTTGAGAGGAACCAGACTCAAAAGGAACCCATCCTCATCTGAGTGACACCAAATCATGTGATTATAAACCGTGAGAGTGAAGCGGTGTTGAAGGGTAAAGACACGCGGTGCGGAGGGTTCAGGATGTTCACTGTGAGCAGATTGTGACGAAGAGGGTTTGGGATCTTTACTCTGACGTAGGGGTGATGAGGTCGTATCTCCTGGTTCTGGTAATGACTCTCAGGGCTGTGTTCTGGACTAACTGGAGCTTGTTTAATCTTCCTACTGGAACGCTGAGGCAGTAATCCAACCTCGAGGTAACAAAAGCATGAACTCGTTTATACTGAGGTCAATCAGACTTGGAATTTGGCCAGTAAAAAAAAAATAGAACATTAGCATTGAAATTGACTTTAGGAACTGAAAAGAGTTCCTCTGAATTTAAAACAAAAACTACTCTCAGGAATGAAAATCAGTCCCTTAATCAAATGTTGTTGAGGGGAATTCTTCAGTCTGTGGTGAATAATTACAGGTCCAGAGTTGGAGGAGGCTTCAGCTTGAAAAATGTCCAAGTGCCAGTACATGAGAAATTGAAAACATTTTTAAAATTAAAATCGAGCCAAAATTTTGCTAAAACTCGAGCAAAATTAAACCAAATTTTGATCAAGCTTATTTAAATATTTTGTCTTATTTTTAAGGTATGATTTTGGTTAAAAGTTTTGGTTAATTTTGGTCAAACCTGAGCCAAAATATTTTATAAGGCTCTATCTAAGGCTTTGAGGCCCTGAACACCAACCGACAGAGTAGGATTCTGGCCCCAGAGGACATGCTGGACACAACCCTTTCTGTGTCATCGGTGGAGGTGTGCGTGACTCTGAGGAGAACAAACCCATGGAAGGCAGCTGGCCCAGAACACATCCCTCGGCGGTCGGCACTCAGGGTTTATTTGTTGGAGTTGGCTGATGCGTTCATGGACATTTTTATTCTGTCCCTCGCTCAGGCCTCGGTGCCCACCTGCTTTAAGACCACCATCATTGTGCCCCTCCCAAAGAAACACACTGTGACCTGCTTGATTGACCATCATCCCGTTGCTCTCACCCCAACTGTGATGAAGTGTTTTGAAAGGTTTGTTATGACCCACATAAAAAGGACCGTCCCAGCCACCTTAGACTCTTTACAGTTTGCATATCGACAGGATCGGACCACTGGTGATGCTGTCGGTGCTGCTGGCCACGTCGCCCTCACACGTTTACAGGTTAAGGACACGTGTGTGACAATATTACTTATGGATTATAGCTCAGTATTCATTTCAGTTGTAGTGGAAACTTCTAATAAACACTTCAGAATGCGCAGCAGTTGTCTTTTCAGTTATTTATTATAGTAGATCTTATAAAACAAAAGAGATAAAACAGGAAAAAAGATGACCCCACCCCTCAGGTGATGCCGAGAGTGTGCACTCTGCGTTGTGTCTTCGTGGCTGTTATCTATTCTACTCTAGAGGCATTCGCCTACTGCTCGCGTCTGCACACGATCGGCTCGAGGCTTGCCCTTGAAGCTAAACATCGGTTCATTGTTCGAGCACGCACCTGGTGTGCTCTGAGATGCGCAGCAGACGCGTGGTGAGGCGTAACATGACATGAAACCTAAACAAGGCAGCCTGCGTATCACCAGCCGCTGAGCCAAAGACACAGAAAGGTGATGACAGCTTGTGGAAAAACTATTTTTCTCAGTACACTCGGCCACGTGAGCTCAACACACACAAACACAGAGAACGGGAATGTTCATTCACTAACTTTCCTTCACACAGTCAAACCACCTAGACTTTCTGAAAAGCTCCTCACCCTCGGCTTGACACGTTCCCTCTGCAACCGGGTGCTGAACTTTCTGACAGAGAGACCCCAGGCACTCAGAGTCAGAAACCGGACATCAAGCATCAGAGCCCCGCAGGGTTGTGTGCTGAGTCCGTTGCTGTATCCCTCTTCACCCCTGACTGCGTGGCCTCCCAGACCAGCACCAGCATCATAAAGTTTTCAGATGACACCACAGTCACTGGACTGATGACTGGGGGAGAGGAGACAGTATACAGAAGACAGGTGGCCGGACTGGTGGCCTGGTGTCAGGAAAATCATCTCACCTTCAGTGCAGACAAGACCAAGGAGACGATTATTGATCCTAGGAGGAGGAGGAAAGAGCAGCACACCCCGATATACATCGGCGAGACAGAGGTGGAGGGGGTGAACACCTTTAGATTCCCTGGAACCTGCATCAGTGAGGACCTCAGCTGGTCTCACAACATTCACCAGCTTGGAGAGAAATCACTTCTTGAGAAGGCTGAGGAAATTTGGCATGCCAATCAAAATCCTCAGCAACATCTCCAGATGTACAGTTGAGCGTCTCATCACCAGGTCAGTCCCGAGTGGCAGGGAAGCTGCTGTGTTCAAGACAGGAAGGATCTCCAGCGGGTGAAAAAAATGGCACAATTCATCTCTGGAAGTGTCTTCTCTTCACTCCAGGACATTTACACTCCCAGGGTCCTCAGGAGGACACACAGCATGGTTAGGGACAGTACACATCCACAGCATGGTGTCTTCACAGTTCTGCCCTGTGGGAGACGCTACAGGAGTCACGGACAACAAGATGCACAAAGAGCTTCAACTCACAGGCCATCAGACTCATGAACGACACAGTCAGCACCGCCCACTCCGGCCTCCACCACGAGTCCGTCTGGTGCAGGAGGCACACGGCGCTTCAGTTTCATCTCAGGGCTTTATATTGGAGGGGTCTTATTATTATTATTATTGGGGGGCGGCACGGTGGTGTAGTGGTTAGCGCTGTCGCCTCACAGCAAGAAGGTCTGGGTTCGAGCCCTGTGGCCGG
>JAPEKM010000004.1:3269927-3284444 GCA_027575975.1 Cathorops multiradiatus
GACACGGGGAGAACATGCAAACTCTGCACAGAAAGGCCCTCGCCAGCCACGGAGCTCGAACCCGGACCTTCTTGCTGGGAGGTGACAGCGCTAACCACTACACTACCATGCCGCCGTAATGATTTTTATGGAGCATCCAACATGCAAGTCCCTGTGAAACAGCTGTTACTAAAGAATCAATGACACATTAGAACAAGCATGTTAACATAAACCCGTGATTTGACTTGTGGCTGGAACTACTGTCAAAGCAGCTGGTATCGAAAATGAAGGCCCCGCCACACTGGAATTAGCAGGAATCAAGCAGAACCAGCCAGAATGAAAAAAATTTCAAAATTCGTGCCATATTCAGGCAGGAATTTCAAACTGACTAACATTCTTACAACTTTGTAAGAATGCCGTTCGAATACTTAGAATGCACTTCAAACCCGCCTCGAATGATTCTTGCACATTCCAGGTGTATTAGCTTTCGAGTGCAGTTCGAATACCGTACGAGTGCGGTTCGATTGCTGCCTGAATACCACCCGAAGTCTGGTCGGAAAATGCCTCGAATGCTGTACGAATTCACCTCAAATACAGTCAGAATGCTCCCAGAATAGCCGCCGAATATGTTTAAAATGTCTAAGAATTCAAAGAGAATGCAGCTCGAATACTTAGAATGTACTTCGAATATATGAAGAATTTTCATTCCGATGGCATTTCGGCTCATTCGAGGCACATTCGGGACATTCTGGCAGGATTTGAAGTGGCTTGCCATTTCAGTTTTTCCCTCGAACGCGATCAGAATGTTTCGATTGCTGTTGGAATGCCATAAGAATATTTAGAATGCAGTCAGAATGCAGTTAGAATACACTTCCAATGCCGTTCGATATTTCTCCTCTTCGAATGCACCTCAAATGTTTTGAGCATGAGCAAAACATTCGGGCCGGCCACAAGTATGGACCCGAATGTTTGGAACGCACTCAGAATACAGTCAGAATTTTTAGAATGCACTTCGAATATCCCGGAATATACGAAGAATTTTCATTCCGACGGCATTCCGGCTCATTCGGGACATTCTGGCAGGATTTGAAGTGGCTTATCATTTTGATTTTTCCCTCGAACACGATCAAAATGTTTCGAATGCTGTCGGAATGCACTTTGAATGCCGTTCGATAAAACATTCGGGCCGGCCACAAGAATGGGCCAGAATGTTTGGAATGCAGTCAGAATTTTTAGAATGCACTTTGAATATCCCGGAATATATGAAGAATTTTCATTACGATGGCATTCCGGCTCATTTGGGACATTCTGGCAGGATTTGAAGTGGCTTGCCATTTTGATTTTTCCCTCGAACACAATCAGAATGTTTCGAAGGCTGTCAGAATGCACTTTGAATGCCATTCGATAAAACATTTGGGCCGGCCACAAGAACGGGCCGGAATGTTTGGAATGCAGTCAGAATTTTTAGAATGCACTTTGAATGCCATTTGATAAAACATTCGGGCCAGCCACAAGAATGGGCCTGAATGTTTGGAATGCAGTCAGAATTTTTAGAATGCACTTCGAATATCCCGGAATATACGAAGAATTTTCATTCCGACGGCATTCCGGTTCATTCCACCTCTACGCTATAACAGAAGTGCTTGGGATGGGCTATACTGCTTCTGGAGATCAGTCAACTCTGCCGCAGATAAGCCATTCAGAGTCACTAATAATAAACATTTCAACTTCTAATTATTTGTTTACGAACATACAGCGCTGTCCAAAGTAGTGTAGATACTGTATAACGCAGGGTACATACACTCACTGGCCACTTTATTAGGAACACCCATTCATCCACCTGCTGTTTTATGCGATTCTCTAATCAGCCAATCCCCTTGACAGCAGCTTGATGCATAAAATCATGCAGATACAAATCAAGAGCTTCAGTTAATTAATGTTCACTTCAAACACCAGAATGAGAAAAATTTGGATCTCAAAGTGTGACTTTCTTTCACTATGACATGGGTGTTGGTTTGAGCCAGACGGACTGGTTTGAGTATTTCAGAAACTGCTGATCTCCTGGGGCTTTCCCACACAGCAGTCTCTACACAGAATGGTGCAAAAAACAAAAAACACTGATTGACTGAGTGAATGAGTGATAGTTCTGTGGGTGGAAACAAACGCCTGTTGATAAGAGAGTGTCAGAGGAAAATGGTCAGATTGGTTTGAGCTGCCAGGAAGGATTTAGTAACTCATAGCAACTCTTTACAACCGTGATGAGCAGAAAAGCATCTCAGCATGCAACTTCAGAAGGCCACATTGGGTTCCAGTCCTGCAGCCAAGAACAGGGATCTTAGAATCAAGAACAAGTTCCTATTAAAGTGGCCGGTGAGTGTATAGGAATAAAACACTCTGTTTTAGGAAAATAATCAACGACAAAGTGGTGTGATGAAGCGGAATTACAGCTACCACCATAATTGCAAATCAGCGTTTGCTAAAATCACATCGATTACAAATTTTACTTGTTTATAGTTAAATTTAATATCGTGAAAAATTGTTCCCTCACCAGCTGATCTTTATTCTCTCTCTCTCTCTCTCTCTCTCTCTCTCTGTGTGTCAGAAAACTTAAACTTACAGTTTTATGTCTAAATGTTACAAAGCACTAACACTGGAGACTTCTTCTATAAAATGTTACATAAATATTAAATACGTAAATATTTTTTCTCTCTTTTGAAAAGAAAAATGCAAAATAACGCAGCTTGTTATGATCTTATCAAGAAAAAACAACAACAACAACAACAACAACAACAACAACAACAACAACAACGCAAAACTGTGCTTTGTACTGAAAACTGACACTGGAGACTCCTTCCATAAACATTTCAGAAAACTACAGGAAGTCGATCTTTATTAAACAGCAGCATGCTTTTTTAACCCATTAATCACACTGTCAGAGCCGCTGCACTCGGAAATGAATCAACGATCAGAACGGAGAGTTCCATGCACGTTCTCTCTCATCATAAGTGTCAGAGATTGTTGGTGTATCAGCTTTCTCAGGCCACCGGTCTCTAATCCCGCATGTGCTTTGGCAGCAGAATGAAACATCACCTGATCTCTCCGAGCGGCCCGAGGAGGAGGAGGAGAGCGAGGCGGCCATCGCTCGCACATTTCTCACTAATCACACGGATAACGGGAAGTCTGAAGGTCTGTCCTGAGGGATCACGCACACACTCGGACACATGATGATGTCAGCAGTTCAAAGGTTTGTTTGGGGACTGAGTTATCACTGGAGGTACGGCCAATCACAATCACAGAGTTCGCAATGTGATGTAAAAACGCAGCCGGTGATTAAATCTTGTGCAAAAGTAAGAAAATAAGCCATGAGTTTAAAAACAGGACACCTAATCAGCCTCAGCAAACACCGAACACGGGCTTTTCAATCTATTTCCACACATCAAGCACTTTTTCAGCATTTTATTATCTCTAGTAGATTAGATAATCAGATTTTTTTTTTTTTTGCTCAGAGAAAACCATAACCTTTGACCATAAAAAACACTTTTTTCAAAAAATATGATATTTTCTAACCTAATCGAAGGTGAATAAGTAAGAAGTTCATTGTAATTTGACACTGAAGGCTGACGTGAAGGAAAACTGAACTGGTCACATAATTTTTTTTTTTGTTGTATTTTGACAATCCTTGCATGATTTTTCCTGATTTAATGACATGCTTATTCATATTTTGCGAAAAAAAGAAGGCTGACATTATTTTATTTGGCGTTTTTGTGCACGGAGATATGAACGTGAATATCCCTGTGTGTTCTAAAAGCTCCTGGTTACAGTACGTCCAGTGCAGTTGTAATGCTCATCACTGTCTGACTCTGGCTCGGACACGTCGATTAACCCACTTTGAAACTTTTATTCCTTCTAAAGCAAATCCTCCGACATCACGGTGAACAATTACAGCAAAATGCAGAACCATTACTGTTTCAATCAATACCAAAATCTCATATTTAACCACAATTAGGCAGCGCTCTTCGGAGAAAAATAATTAAAATATTGGGCTTGATCATATTTAAAAAAAAAAAAACAAGCATCCTTTTCCTTTACACATTTTAACTCTTTAACCAACAACACTGTGTATGACTGATCTGTCTTGGTGCTAATTTAATATCATTTTAATAATTTCTATTAAATAAAGCAGCATGTTTATATAAGAAAAGAAATATTCAACACTAAAAAACTGTAAAAAGAAAAAAATTTACATTTTACAATTTAAAATATTTTCACATCAAGATAGTTTGCGATTCTTTTTAATAAATAAATAAATATTTTTTAAAAAGATCTCACAATATGTGAAATATATCAGAATTGTGTATTGCGACATAATTTATCACAATACCTATATTTTATAGTCATATCACCCAGCCCTGAATATAAATATGAATATGAAACAATAGACTCCAAAGATAGATAGATAGATAGATAGATAGATAGATAGATAGATAGATAGATAGATAGATAGATAGATAGATAGATAGATATCTGATTCAATCTACTTTTTTAATCAAGAACAAACCCCAATCGTGATTAAACTGATATTAATTCATGCACAGTTCGACTCTCACGGCTTCCATCTTTTACACATCCAGTGAGTCGTTCAAGGATGTTTTCCAGCTCTTACAGATTCATAACACTGATATATGACATGACTGTGATGACCTCTGACCCCTGCGCTCCACTTTATCCTGGTGCTGATGATACAGTATGTCTATTTCTTTAATCATGACAGTATTATGTTATATAATATGATATGATATGATAAAGCTGATATTACACACATGTTATTATTACAGACCCATAAAAGCCCGAATGAAGCGGCGGAGTAAAGTGAGACGGCGGCTGCAGACTGCTGGCGCTCTGAGACAGCGTTATTAGCTGCAAAGTGCGAAAGCTGGAGAAAAACCTGGCCTGATGTGAGACTGATGTAAGAGAGAGAAAGGATGGGTGTGAGTCTCTCAGCACGTCTCGTCTGATAAAACTGTGTTTCGGATCGAGCGCTCGAGTCTGTTTGCTGACAGCAGCATGGTTTTGTGTGTGTTTTATTTTTTTTAATTAGCTAAGAGACCAAAACTTTGCCCTTTGCCCTTTGGTCCTGTCCAGCATGTGTGGACAAATACCACGCTATCACAAAACGATTCAGAACAGCACTGTTTGACCAGGTTCACAAGATAAACAGGAAAAAAAAAAAAAAGATAAACTGATGAATTGGAGAGTTGTCGAGTTTGCGCTTTTTCTTCAAAACCAGATGTGAAGAAACACATTTCATTAACTCCTTAAACTCCAAAGAGATGTTGTATTATCCAGATGTAGTTTCACTGCTGAATAAAATGCTTTAGTATGACAAACTACAGAGTTTAAGACGTTAAAATAATGTTTTAAGGAAAGTCTGAAAACGGGTCATTTTAAGGTTTATTATTGTAATTATTACTGTATGCGTTTATCCTTAATTTTTTTAAAAACCTAAATCTAAAAGTTTGCAGTTTATGAGTCTGAAACAATCCTGACTCCTACAAACTTTGACTGCGATTTTATCTTTAATGTTAAAAACCTAATTATATTATATTTAATGTAATTTAATTCCCAGTCTATTATTAAAACTATAATTTCATTGTTCATTTTTTCAACCTAAAATCGATGAAATTGAGCAGTCTGATCTTCAAGCGATGCTTTTATCCTTTATTTATAAACCTAAATTTATTAAAGCATGAATTATTCATTTTTTTTATTTTATTTTAAACCTGAATTAACATTTATACTGAGGAAACTTGTATACAGACTTGGTACTTGGTATCTGTGTACTCAATCAGATCTCACACACTTTCTCAGACTTGTGTTACATCGGATTTCTTGGACCTCTGAGCTCACACAACCAGCGTTCGGTCCTGTATTTTAAAAACGATGATTTGTCTGTTTCGTCCCCGTGTGCTGTTTCAAAACTCATCTCTGGGAAAAAAAAAGGCTGTGAAAAAATCCATTATGGTCATTAATGGAGAACGGATCCTCTCAGATCATTTCGATTGGGATGAGAGAGTTAAGCGTACAGTGCACACCACACACCATACGCCATGTGTGTGAAGGTCATGAGAGAGGTTTTCGGACAAACTGTACGAGTTCTTACTGTTGCTTTTACTGAATGTTCCATTATGCAAATATAAACAATGACTGATTAATCCACCCATCCCGATTTCACTCCCGGTTCTTCCAAAGGTCACAGGTTTCTCTAGGTTTATTCAGTTTGGTGTTTGGATACCCTACGAAGAGTGTGTGAAGCTGCCCAAGATCAGCCATTTGGTCTCGGATTATGATTCACTTTCATACATCGAATATCACTTGATCGTTTCAATCAACGTCTCTGAACCGAAGCTCTTTTTTTCCTCAACCTAAGTTCTAACCCTGAACGAATTCATGACACTATGAAACCCGTGAACACCGCCAATGAGGGGATTTTCTCCATGCAGTCAGACGGAGCTCTGAAAAACTCCCAGCCGTCAGCTTTACCGGAAGAAGAGTCCAGGATCCGGTTCCAGATCAATGCAGTCCACACATTTACGTTATTGTTGCCAACATTAATGCCCTTTTAATCTTTAGGAGATTACCCCTCATCGATCTGCAAGCGTTCAACTACATCAGATCTGTTTGAGAAAACCGTGTCATAACTAGCCCAGATTGAAAGCTGACACAGGAACGATAACAATAAACCCGGAAGTGTTTTTTTTTTTTTTCCTTTCAGATTTCAATACCAAAGAAACTGGGATCAGTTTGCCCAAGTACATTCGCGTTTAGCTTGAGCTGAGAATATGTAATGAAGTGAATGAATCATGTACATTTTTTAAAGATATTTTTAGGGCTTTTTTTCACCTTTATTATTGGATAGGACAGTGTAGAGACAAGAAATGGGCAGGAGAGAGAGATGGGGAGGGATCGGGAAATGACCTCAGGTCAGAATCGAACCCGGGTCCCCAGATTTACAATATGGCACCTTATCCACCTGAGCCATGACGCCCCCAAATCATGTAAATTTTACTGAATAATAAATAACCGAGCATGACTAGCGTGCGCTCTTAGCAAAAAAGCGTACTCAGCGGTACCTTCAGTACCTTTAGTGTGGATCTTTTAACTAGAAAAGCGGATGAAGTGTACCTCTTAAAACATAATTACGGCCAATTATACGGCCTACCTTTTTGAAAGGTACACTAATAAGTGTGTGTGTGAGAGAGAGAGAGAGAGAGAGACAGACTAGCCATGCTAGCAACCTAAACTGATTCTTTCTTCTGACTTATTTCCACACTCACTCTGTTTTCACAATATAGTCTCAGTGACACAAAATGGTCCACATAATACAATTTTATTACTATTATTTTTTTAAACAAACACCTTTTGGTTGAAACCGGACACAGCTATAAACATTAGCGTCTCAGTAGCCTAGCATAATCTGAAGAAAGTGCATGCTAGCTGCTTAAATGAATCACACTGATCGATCTGAACGGTCATTTTTATCTTTGTGCAACACGCCCGGCTGTAATACAAACATTTTATTCATATTTAGCGATATCGTAGCAGAGATGTGCTTTATTATTATTATTATTATTATTTTTAATGTTAGCATGTATGTAGAATATGTGGGCTAATCATTGTGCAAGATTTGACATGGGGTTTCCCTCGAACCTTTTTAATCTGGATTTATTTATTTATTTAGATAGAAGTCTAACTTTACTCAGACTTTACTTTTATCATTTGTTTAAGAAGCCATTTTTAGGGGTCCAAGCACCGACCCCTATTGTTTTGTTTTATTTTGCCCACACTGAGGACCCTGATCAAACCTCATTAGGGTAAAATGTCCAGTCTTTCATTAATATCTCTACAATTAACAGAACACACGTGCTCACTATAAGAGCTATTTAACATTCATCGTTTTATGTCCCAGGTATTCGGTGCTTGATAAACACTGCCGTGTCTGTGATCAGATTCATATCCAGTCAGAATTTTTCAAAATCACTGTTTTTTTTTTCTCTCCTTCTCTCTTTCATTTATACCACTGCATATCACTTGACAGTCTTTAAAAAAAGACCTCTGAAGTAGTGCAATGACCAGAAAGTGCACAAGGTTCACATTTTGTCTATTTTGCCCGGTTAAAAACCCCAAGAACGTGTGTTTTTTGTGCGGGGTCACGCCGAGAGCTCTATCAATAATTCATCGGGCCGCAGCAGCTTCTGCTGCTTCTTTTCAATTCCCCCTGCCTGCCTTTCGCCATCACATAATACCCTCCAACCCCCCTTTAACCCCCTCCTAACCCCACAAACCCTAAAAAAAAAAAGAAAGAAAGCACCAGACTCCAGTGCCATCTGCAGCACAAGATTACAAAACACATCTCCAAATCTCATAAAAAACACTGACGTGCTTAATCAATCATCATCATCATCATTATTATTATTATTATTATTATTATTATTATTATGTCTGTATGTCCACTGCATCTCAGTAGACGTCTCAAGACTGACCCTTTTTCATGTCCGTCACTGCAAAGACCACTTAATTGCTTATTGCTGTTCAGCCCATATTCAAATAATCGATTAACGCTATATCCGATACGCTAAATGTGTATGTTTTGGTATGCTGTTTATCTACTCTGCTTTTTCCCCCTGAAAAACTGACTGTATAGCTATATATTTGCCTGAATATTTATGTGACCTATCCATCAAAATCACATTTCTATTGATAGCCGCCGGTGTTCCTATATGCAGAGACGGCAAACAATAGAAAAGTGCAGGAAAAAAAGCATCCACACACACACAAGTGAATAAATCCAAATTCTTGCCTTGTGATCATCCAACACACCTATTCAGGATCACGGCAATGACAACAATCGAGTAATTCAAACAATCAAACAATTAGCCTGATCATATTGAAATAATAAGGAAATTTATGATCAAAGAATCATGTAAAATTATCAGGAAAAAATAGCACTGAAAAAAAAAAAAGAAATCAGGAATTGTGGGTTATTGTGGCAAAATATTCTAATGTTTTCTTCAGATGAACAAAGGAAAAAAGAGAGCTGGGGATGTGGTGTGTTCATCACTAGAGGGGGCAACAGACTTGGTGTAAAAGACAGAGAGAGAGAGAGAGAGAGAGAGAATTTGCCCTCCTGGTCCACATCAGTCCTCACAATCAACAACACTATAAACCTCTTCACAACCTCCTTTAAAAAAACTACGCACACGATACACACTTCTTTTATAGACAGGCTCAGAAACACTCACTGTGCTAATAAATAATTTTTTAAAAATAATATTTATTCTATTTCAACTGATTTAGCAAAGTCATTAAAATGAAAAAAAAAAAAAAGAACAAAAGAAGGGCGCAATTTTTGTGAACGTGTGTGTGTGTGTGTGTGTGTGTGTCACATCACAGGCTGTTTTAGAGTTTGCACTAAAATCCTGAAAGTGATTCCTTTTTGTTTGTTTTTAAATAAATAAATAAAAAACACAAAATTCAGAAAATGTTAATAAACAAGAAACAATACACAGGAATGAAATAAATAAATAAATAAATTAGCAAATAAAAAAAAATTAAACAGGGCAGATTTTGTCAAAATATTTGTTCTGTGGTTATATTTATTTATTTATTTATTAGCAAATAAATAAATATTCTAGAAGAATCCCAACAAAGTGAGCTCGGCTATCACATTACTAAGCATTATGAAACGCTGTTTTATTTATTTTTTCTTGTCAATTAATATTGATTTGAATTATCGACCAAAAACAAGTTTTTTAAAAAATAAATAAATAAATAAATAAATAGAAACATGCGATTCTCGTTAATTCTTGAATGTTTTTGTGCTTGATGATGATGATGATGATGATGATTATTATTATTATTATTATTATTATTATTATTATTATGCAGTCACTGCATTAATCTACAGATGGGAATTTGGTTTTGTTAAATTAAAAATAATAATTATAAAAGAAGAAGAAGAAATAGATAAATGCCTTTGTTTATTTCTACCTGCGAGCCTCAGCGCGGACATCCTCTGGAACTCGGGCTCCTGCAGCCACTTCCACATCCGGCGGAAGGTCTCCCGGCCCGATTTGAGTTTACTCCACGGCTTGGGGTTGCGCAGCAGGTCGGACAGGGTGCCCTGCGAGCGGCACAGCACGCGCTGAGCGAAGATGGCCTGCGGGATGCTGTAGCGCTTGAGCTCGGCGGTGATGCGCTGCGCCACTTCCTTGGTGTTGATCTCCTCGAGCTGCTGCTGCTGCTGGTGCTGCTGATGGTGCTGCGCCCCCGCGCCGCCGTTACCGGAGGAGGAGGAGGAGGAAGAGGAGGAGGGCGGCCTGTCCCGGCCGGACGCCGCCAGGACGGGCGCATGAGGGTGTGGGTGATGCACGGCGGCGCCGGGATGCATGCCGTTTAGATGCGGCGGCATCATGCTGGCCACGGGTCCGCCGAGGCCGCGGGACAGGTGCTGTTGGTCCCCGCGGGCCAGCATGGCTGCGTGCGCGTCAAAGTTGGTGCCCAGCATCTTATCGTGGCCGCCGCCGCCAGCGCCGCCGGTGTTGCCGCCGTAGCCGTGCAGGCTCTGCTGCGCACCGTGCACCGAGCCCAAGCCGTTACCGAGCGGGCTCAGGCTCGGCGCCACGCCGCTCATGTCCTTATGGTACGCGCTGTAGAGGTTGTTCATACCCGGCAGAGCCCGGTCGTCCCGCATCAGCGTGAAACTCCCGCTCACGTTGCCCGAGAGCCGCTGGTGGTGGTGATGGTGGTGATGATGGTGGTGGTGGTGATGAGGATGGTGGAACTTGTCCGATACCGTGGAAATGGGCGGTAAAGGTTGCAAGGGGGTCAGGGTGGTATAGGTGCCACTCATGCCCATACCGGGGGGCGACGTGTCGCACGGCACGCTCATGCTCATCCCGTGATGGAGCGGCAGAGACAGCTCGGCTCGGTACTCCCCCGCGCCCTCCAGGATGGTCGCCATGCCGGACACCATCGCCGAGCGCGACGCCAGATCCTGGTGTATCCGCAACGACGACGACGACGACGTGGAAGTGGTGGTATTGGTGCTGCGCGCGTGATGCGGGCTGTGGCCGCTCATCAGCTCGTGCTCATGGCCGCTGGCGCTCAGAGCGCCGTGCAGGCCGCCCATGCCGTCCATTGTCATCTCCGGGTTCATGGCGAAAGCATCCAGATCCTCCTTGGCCAGGCATCGATAGGCGTTGTAGGCAGTCTTCATTCAGTCCATTGATGGATAGAAAGCTTCTTCTTGTGTGTCCCTGTGCACAGGAATGGTCTTATTATCCTTTTCCTCCTTTTTTCCCCCCTTTAAGGCCTCTCGGGGTTTTTTTTCCTCCGTTTATAAATAAACCCAGTATCTCCGGTGTGTCTCAGACGGGCCAGCGCTGATCTCTCCCCATGACCGACCCTCTCCTCCTCCTGCGGATTCTGCTCCAGCACTCGGATTGTGCACGGTGGGATTTGCTCTGCTTAGTTTTGCTGCAGCCAACCCTGATGAAATGGGCGGGGTTTGCTGTATTTTGCTCTTTTTCCCCTCTCTCCGACGGACAGCTCTAAACCACCAATCATATTGCAGGGCACGGATGAAAGGAACGCCCCTTCTCGGCCTGTTGTCCAATCGCAGGCAGAGTTGAGCTTGGGTTGGGATTTCTAAAACAAGTTCTTGGGTTCAGGAGGCAAAATAGATAATATAATGTAATAACATATAATATAAAATATAAGATATTTAAAAAGAACATTTAGTAATGTTTCAGTGATATATTTAATACTTATTATTACCATGTGGATTAAAAATAATTGTTTTTAAAATTTTTTTTAAATAATACAAAATGTTAATCATCAGAATTATTTTATTTATCTCATCTCATTTATTTGTTTAAAAAAAATCTTATAATGTTGCTCTTATTTGAGAGTCTGGATGTCCTACCATTCTTAATATAGACTTTTAAAAAGTATTAATGATATTAATTGATCGACTTAATAATCTAACGACACATGCTGGATATCTCATCTACATGGAATGTTCACATGTCATGCCTCAGGGTCACAGGCTACTTGAAGCAACTAGTCTTCTGTTTTTCTTGTTTTTTTTTCTCCCCTCTTGTCTTTTTTTTTTAGTGTTCTGTGATGCTAATGTTGTTTTTAGTCCATTTACTCAAATTTGCACGCATGAAATGATATTATTCATTCTCTTCCTGACAGAAAAATACATTAATAATTTCAATTTTTTAAAGTTTAGACTATAATCGCAAAGACTCTAGTTTAGGCCTTAGATGGTTTAATATTTTATTTATTTATTTAAAAACTTTCCGGTGTCCCAGCACACTCAGAAAAGTGCAGCCGGTTGAAGAGGAGCAGGTTTTTGTGCGGGCCGGTGGCTGTGGAGGAGATGTGGAGCAGATGCGGCTTTTGTTTAAGTGAGTCTGTAATTAAGGACGAAGGGACAGAAGTCTGAAAAGCGTGACCTATTTTTTTGTCTTTTGATGAGCTGTCAGAGGAGGAGAAGGAGGAGGAGTGGAGGGGGAGGACATCACACTGAGAGACTCGGACAGGACAAAACAGAATGAGGATGAGCAATCGGGGGCAAAAAAAAAAAAGCCAGAGTTGAAGTGTCAGAGCCAGATAGTGAGAGATACCGAGAGACAGGGCATGGACCTCTGGCCTGCATGAGATTGTGCTTTTATACAATCAGACAGTCATGTGGGAAGCTGAGGATGACTTCCAGCATCACAACATCACAAATTATAATAATCAATATTTCATTCATGTCCTTTACAATCCTGTGGAAAAGTGAGAAGGAAATAAAATAAAACAAGCCTGAGAATCTTGTAAAGTCCTAAAAGTCTATAGACTAAACTTGACTGCCCTGGTGTCCCTTTCGTGTTGTACCTTTAGTGGAAATTTTACCTGAAGTGCACACAGTGTGCCATTTAACACTCTAAAATGAGGAATGAATGAATGAATATCCACTTATTTATTGAGCTTAAATCATTTTAATGCTGTACTCTCTCTAGGTGTCCAGGTGAGCGATATATTAAAGATACAGTATACAGTAAGTACCCCTGATTAAAGGTACAGTATACAGTAAGTACCCCTGATTAAAGGTACCACCCCATCGACAAGGAAATGTACTGTTTAGTACTATATTTTAAATGAGTGCCCCTGTATTTGTAGCCTCTGATGTTTTCTTCTTTAATTCCCAAACTGTGTCATATAAAAATGAGGCAAGAAAAAAAAAAGGCTAGGTTAATGTTTCAAGCATGGATTTTAAGGGTGAAAAGGAAACGACACCTTAGGAGCAACATAAACTAAATGAATTTAAAGTGAAGTTATTTCTGTAATAAGTCATTTCTCAAAAACTAAAACTTCTCTGTTTCTATAAAACGCCCGACATACAGAAAAAAAAAAAAAGAAACCATTTAACTCATGCGAAAATCAGATTCTGAGCCGTGTGTGTGTGTGTGTGTGTGTGTGTGTGTGTGTGTGTTTAATTATAAGCTAAAAAAAAAAAAACAGCTGCATGAATTATAAGGTAGTAAAAAGGCCTAAACCCGGTGTCTTTTTTTTTTTTTTTAGCTAAAACGATTCTAAATGAGTCTAAATGATTAAGATCAGACAGTGAGTCTAATCCAAAGATCAAACAAGGTGTGTGAAACTCCAATTTGGAACAGTTTCTGTTTTTTTTTTCTTTCTTTCTTCATTTTTTTGTCCTCTTTCAGGCCATCTGCCATGTTAAGTGCAGTTTTATTGATCAGAGTCCTGGCGGACCCCACGCTGACACACACACACACACACACACACACGCACACACACACACTTTTTTCCACGGCTGATGATGCTCTTCCATGCATACGCACAGCTACAGTTCTGTCACGAGCGCTAAGCGGTAAGTCTGTCTGTCTGTCTGTCTAGAACATTCCTTTGCCATATTTTCGGTATGATATAAGCTACATGCGTTTGGGGATCAGAAGAAAAGGGGCGGGAATTAATTTGGCACTGCTTTGCATCGACGCGCGCGCACACACACGCTGCATGTCTTGCGTTTCGGTGCTCGCTGTAAATTAAAAAACGTAGATTATAAAACTAATATTACAGTCTAATGCTAATTATAATATTATTATTAATGTTTATTAAAATACAAATTAAATTAGATTATAACACAATTGTATTATTAATCATGTAGCTACTTTAACACACCATCTGACATCATGGTTATACATTTCCTCCACTGAGCTCTTCTTTAGTGCTGCTTTAGTTTGTTGATCAATAAAATACAATTATTTTTTCCCTTCTTTTAAGATTCCTAAGAATTAAGAAATAATAATAATAATAATAATAATAATAATAATAATAATAATAATAATAATAATAATATATAGTCTATACTATACACTAAGCTATAAATGTATTGATTGTTTATATTCCTGTTTATTTTTTCCCCTTTTCCAACCACGAACTAATTAAGAATGAAAGAGTCGCAGC
>JAPEKM010000004.1:13085803-13100266 GCA_027575975.1 Cathorops multiradiatus
CTGGCGACTTGTCCAGGGTGTACCCCGCCTTTTGCCCGTAGTCAGCTGGGATAGGCTCCAGCTTGCCTACAACCCTGTAGAACAGGATAAAGTGGCTAGAGATGATGAGATGAGATAAACAAAGTTAGAATTTGATACCTGCAAAACAGTCAACATTTTCAGACAGAGGCATTATTACCATTGTGTTATCTCACCTTTCCTTTTAAGAACACTTTTGAATCATGTGGGAACTGACGATATTCATTGTTTCAGTTTTGCAAATGGAATTTTTGCCCATTCTTGCTTGATAGAAGTCTTCAGCTTTCAACAGTCCATGGTTGCTGTTGTCTGAGTCTCCTCTTCATGATGTGCCATACATTCTCAATAGGAGACAGAGCTGGACTGGCAGCAGGCCAGTCAAGCACACGCATTCTGTGTTTATGAAGCCACACTGTTGTAGCTCATGCAGAATGAGGTCTTGCATTGTCCTGCTGAAATAAGCATGGACTTCCGGGGAAGAGACATTGCCTTGATGACTATGTCTCTCTAAAATCCCAGTATATGCCTTTGCGTCAGTGGTACCTTCACACACATGCAACTCACCCATACCATGGGCGCTGATGCACCCCATACCATCACAGATGCTGGCTTTTGCACTTTTCTCTGATGACAAGCTGGATGGTCATGTTCATCTCTGGTATGGAGAACTCAACATCTGGTTTTCCCAAAAACAAGCTGAAATGTGGACTCATCTGATCATAGCACACGTTTCCACTGTCTTTCAGTCCATCTCAGATTAGTTCTGGCCCAGACAAATCAGCGTCATTTCTTCATAGAATTGATGAATGGTTTCCTCCTTGTACAATACAGTTTCAGGTTGTATTTATGGATGCAACGGTGGACTGTGTTAAGTGACAATGGTTTTCCGAAGTACTCCTCAGCCCATGTGGCTATATTTGTCACATTAGCATGATGGTTTCTCAGGCAGTGCCACCTGAGGGCTTGAGGCTCATGCACATTCAACAGTGGTTTACAACCTTGCCCTCTGGGGGGGAGGAGGGGTAACAGGAGGACAGAGGATGGGAAGGAGCAGTAGCCTAGCTTGACAAGAAGCAATACTGGACAATGCACAATATAAATGTACAATATAATGTGCAATACCTCTCCTGCTGGACTTTTTTCCCCTCCCTATATCTTATTCTTTTTTATATTTGTATATGTAAATAATTTAATTTAATTTATCTATAAGTTTTCTCTATTTTCTTTTCTCTGTTTATCCTGTAATGATGCTGCTGGAATTTTAATTTCCCTGAGGGAACCCTCCCAAAGGGCTCAATAAAGTTCTATCTGATCTAATCTAATCTAAATAATGTTCTGTTGTACTGTTCTGAGTGAAGTACAGGTGAAAGGTTATTTACAAATAATTGTTTTCAGTTTTAATTTCAAATTCAACATACTGTCCCAACTTTTTCTGATTTGGAGTTATAAATAAAATCAACAATTTAAGTTCAATTTCTCGTATGTGATGGACACGTCACAGGCAAACATGTCACATCCATAACCGTGAGTTTCCTCAGTCATGTACAATAAATCACATACCAAATATATATTGTTTTCTGCAAAGGTCTTTAAATTCAGTGTTTGTTAAAATGTGATGATACACTCACAACACTGATAAACTGCAAATGTAACTGCTGTATATTAGGAACATAAACACGAATGTCCTGCTTTTAAATATTCGCCAGCATTCTCCCTGAAAGTTCAGAAATATTAAGTTATTTGTCTATACTCATAACAATTTCTATCACTATATATAAATTGAAATTGTACATTGACAATGCTGGAACTACCTCGAAATAAAATCGTAAATACATCATGATAAACTAATATTCTAATATGAATATAAACTACCTACCTTTTATTGATATAAAAACATTTCTATTTTCATAGTCTAGCCTTCATAACCGGAGTGTCTATGTAAGTCACTGTCAGATCAAATTCCTTGTAAGTTAATCTTAGTTGGCAATTCCACAATTTTCATTGATGTAAAGCTTTAGCATGACACAACAGGCCCTTACCCCATCACAGTAAGCTACAGTAAGCTAAACACTAGTAATGAAGTCATGTTTTGTCTTCAGCCCTTTGGATCACCTCATATACAAACATTTTTTATACTCCAATTTCAGGTCATGCTAACAGTCTGGGGTGGCCTTATCAAACCTCAACAGAGATTAACACACACACACACACACACACACACTGCAGAGAAGTAGGCTGTAGGCCACAACAATGTCAACAGACCCAGAATCCCAGCACACACAAGGAAGTGATGTAACCTTGGGGAGAGGGACACAGAGAGCTCAACTGAACAGTTTCCCCCCCCACTAGAAACTTTTTTTTTTTAAAGAAAATAAAAGAAAAAGAACAGGCTGCATTGTGTGACAGGCCTAATTTTTTAACTGGGCTACACATTCTTCATATATTTGGGCTGATTCTATTTTGCTTAGGATGATCAGCTGTGAGAAAATCCACCCACTCTGCACACAAAATTAGAGTTATTTCTTTCGATTCTTCTTCAAGAGCAAACTGAGCATTACAAAGGCCTGTAAGCTTTTTCAAGGTTTGTGGCACAGCCTATTTGTGGCTTTTCACTGTATAAACCACTACAACCACCATACAACTGTTATACAACAGTTACAAATACACAACCACATCAGCAGGCAATACAAAATCTGTCTTCTTCAGAGCACCACTGCATCTCGGTTATTTTTTAAACAGAAATATTTAAATATACAGATCAGCTTGTGCCCACTGGCTCGATTAATGATGGACAGAATCATAATATAAATGACTCTGAAAATCTTTTGCCTGTGTTAGTTTGCACCACAGCTAATCATGGGGTCTTATTTACAACGTTGTAATAAGACAGTGAATCATGATACATTCTGATTGACAGCAGGGACTTGATCTCTTTGCTTCGGCGCCATATCAATGCCTTTGACTGTAGGGGTAAATACACTAAATATTAAGTAATATTACATACTTCTTCATTTGAAGAAGTGATTTGTAGTGTTTGGAGGCAAGCCTATTTTTTAAACCCATCGCAACTACTTTATATTTCAGGCCTACTTTTGTTTTTACATTCATCATGTTCAAGTGCACAAGACAGACATTCTTTGCACATAAAAGGTGGCAATAGTTTGCTGAACTACATATTACAAAGACCTATTGTGATTTAGGATTATCACAAGGCTATTTATGGGCTTTTGCATATAAACATGTACAGCAATCAGCAATACATGCTCAATGTTAATTACTTACACTACAAACATACTTGCATTGCTTACATATTTAATCATAATTAATGATTAATCAGATCAATCATAATCAGCCAGAGCCTTGAGTAAACTTGGACCATGGTGTGAAGTATACTGACCCGAGACCAGCTTTCTACTTTCGACTATACTACTGAAGTTGATTGTGCGTCAGTAAATAGTCTTCATTAGTCAAAGAGAAGCCATAACACTTAAACCTTATTGTTTTTAAAGCATTTTTCAGGCTATAAGAGTAGTCTTGTGACTTTCCAGATATAAACTAAAACAAACAACGGTCACAAAAATGACAGGTATGCTTCATGTGATGTGGTCACACATTCACTGTTATCATTCAAATTATTTTGACGCCATTTTGATTGGCTGAGCGAACTGCAAATAGCTGCCTACAAATCATGCTATGCTTATGCGCATTACAGTGGAAAGCCTTTTTGCAAACTCAATAATGGTCTGCTGATGCACAGTTACTTTGTACTTTTGTATTTTTAGTTTTATGAGATGCAAATAAAGTGATTGGATGCGATTTCTTTATCATGTGACTCATTGTGCAAACTTTATAATCAGTATTTCAAAAACATTTGAATGATAAAATTATTATTGAACTCGGTTTTCACAAAACTTGTTTCGCAAGCAATTATTTGCCTCTGCCTTCAACATCGGCAAATAATTGCTACTTGCTCGCCACTAACAAATCACGACATTTTCCTCAGCCTTGCCCAATAACTGCTTATTATTACATGGCAACCCATCCTACATATTTACATACTTATATATTTTTGATCACCATATAGTTGAGATCAATACCAGGTTTACTACTGTACTAAGAGTTTGTGTTCTAATACTGCTTGCATATGGCTGCATGATTTTTAAAGAAACAGGAATCACATTTTCTTTTTACTTTGATTTGAGATCACGATTCTTTGCGCAATTTTGTATATTTATTGAATTTTTACATTTCTTGTAGCACCGTGATTGGTATATTTCCCTAGCACATGCTTGTCTGCATTTTAAATTACCGATTTATTATCATGTTTATACAAGAGGCATTCGCCAAATTATTAACCAAACAATACCTGATATTTATGATAAAACTTATCATATTAGGGTGAAAAGAGTGCGGTCCTCTCAAACTCAAAAGGAAATCAACAATAGTAACGGCTGGTTAAATAATCAGTCACGGCAATGCATCTAATCTGCCTATAGCAACTCATAAGCCACATGTGGGTGAAAGTCTGTTTTGACAAATGTGCTCTACGCGTACTGCGTGCAGACTCACTCCCCCAATCATACCTTTCACACATTGTCATCATTTGTTTCGGAATAATTTATCCCTTCCCACTATATGCGGGAGTTTGGGTCATTTTAAAATTCACCCACAGCTGTTTAATGTTTGTTACTCTCCTTTTTCTTCTGTAGATTCGCTGATGTGTGGGCATGAGGTCATGTGGTACAACATCGATGGTCAGTGGTCACAGCAAATAGTGGCACTTGGTTTTACGCGATGGTTGTCCGAGAACATATGCTGCAGAATTAATGCTGTCCTTTAATACAGTTTTTTTTTTGTGCAGCCGTATACTCTTATCAAAATGTATTTTGTATGGTACCATAAAACTAATTCAGGAATACCTCAAGCATCAAAATCTTTTAGAGGTGTGTATTAATAAAAATAATGTAAGAGATTGTCTTTACACAATTATAATAATAACAATAATAACAACAACAGATATTTTTAATAAACACCTAAACAGTGGATTTTCCCATATTTTTATGTGGACCTGTTTAACATACTCCAAATTTTAGCAACTGCTGCCTTATATTAGCAAATATAAAACTTTTTTTTTTTTTTACATTAAAGCTGGCAGCGAAGCTTGTGGAGGTAGTTCCTATTCACAGTCTCTGGCACTGAAGAACAATTCTATCATGGCTCTTGGCTTTGACTAGCTGGCACAAATGTCCATTTTTACATGTAGAGCATCTCCTTGCCAAGATATTTTTACCCTCAATAACCAAAGAAGCCTGATGAGAAATAATGAGAATAATCTCAAACAAAAACCTTGAAATGATAGCCATTATTACTGGGGTAATTATTAGCATTAGATTGTAAATAACGCTAATACTATCACTATTACAGGTTAACATGCCTATTAATTCCTTAATCCTATGCACAATTAAAGCATGGATCTCTCTCTCTCTCTTTCTTTTTGTCATGATTCTGCTTCCCAAGAGGAAGACAAAGAGAGGCTATAAGGCACAGGATAGTGGGAGGAGAAGAGATATGAAGTATTAAGTGTCTGGTTCCTTCGCACTCTATACTCAAAACATTCCCTGTAGTTCTAATGGGTTTTATCTATCTTGCATTCATCTTTATCATTTTATCATCATCTGTCCATCTTAAGTACTTCATACATTGCGCGTGTCATGATTATTAACCAAACCTGGCCTTCATCACTGTGAACTGAGTGTGCCATGAAGGGCCCGAAGCTGCCTGTGCTCTAAACACTTGGGGAAATGAGCAAGGTTGGCATCGAGTTGATTCTCTCTCTCTCTCTCTCTCTCCCCCTTTCTCCACTCTGCCATCCTGGACACAAAGAATCAACCACTAGCAAAAGGTTTGAGTGATTAGACCTCTCTGGAATCCTCTTTAAAGATTATAAATAAAGTTATAATATCACTATAGTACCTATTTATTTACTTTGTGTGGTATATTTACTGTTTTAACAGGGGTAGATTTGCACTTTTATGAAACATTTCCACGTATTTTCGTGCCAATTGCAAGTTGCATGGCAACAGGGGTAGTTGGAGTCCAGAGCCAACACCACCACCCCCCTCCCCATAACACACTCACACACAGACACACACCGCGACACAATTCATGGGGAAAAACACAGGGGCACAGAGGGAGGTGGAGGGGGAAATGCAAATTACCAAAACCCTAAATAACATACCAGTCTGGGAAAAAAAAAAGAGAGAGAGAAAACAGAAAAAAAACAAAACAATGCTGACCATTCGGTGTAGACATAACACAGTCGCTCAGAACCTCTCTGAGAAGACAAACTCTGGACCGGAGTCGCCGTGACCTAAAATGACTAATTTAGCAATGGCTGTCTGGAAACGGAATACCATTTTAGCTGATTCAAAACATCACGTTGTGTTTTGCTTCCTGGGTCGAAGAGAGAATTAGTCCAGGGTCAAGGTCGTTTCTTTCTTCCTTCCTTTTTTGGCAAACCATCAACATTTGTTAAAAAAAAGCACGAGTCATACTGTATGTAAGCGATGAACACACACTGCTTAAAAATAGTCTGTGTTAGCGTAAGGGTGAAGATGAACTATGCGTAACAGAAATATTTTAAACTACATTTGCCATAGAGCGATTTCAGATGCTGACATTTTAATTTCGTTTACACAGTCTGACACAGACATGTTACACCTGCTTCAATTTATGTGTGCACACACACACACACACACACACACACACACACACACAAATTGACATATACAACCATCTGAAGTTCTAAAGTGGCACCAGGCCCACTCAGTGTTATATGTTCAAACAGCCTGCACACAGCTATCCTATCTGTTCGATATAAACCTTAGCGGCAGCCATCTTCTTACGACACCAACATACAAAGAAGCAATTATAATAATAAAACTCTGCTATGATATAAGCCTCCTACTAAAGAGCACACACACTTCAAAAGAGCAACATTAATGGACATGTCAAACCCACTACACACGCACGCACACACACACACACGCACGCACACACATGTGCGCCCTGGTGTGAAACAGTGACATGAATGAGATTACAACAACATACTTGAGCCGGAGAAGTGCCCACTTCCCAGTGAGGTCGGTCCATTTTTCCCACTGCTAACCGGAGGAGAAAACATCTAAAAAAAAAAAAACAATTATAACAACATGTTACAAATCAATGAGAGAAAACAAATTATCTCTAAACAGCCATCATCATCTCTAAAATATACACATATAAACAACTATAAACTAACAAACATTAACATACAGTTGCTGCTGTATTTATTATCTAAATGTTTTAAATATAATCTCCCTTGATTTAAGATAAAACTGATTAATCCCCACAAGTAAATTCAATTGTTCCATCATGGCAGCGTGTAAAGTACAATGTGCAGCACAATTAATGAGAATGCAGCACAGTTATGTTTACCATTACCTATTATTATTATTATTTTTTATTTATTTAATTATTTTTATTTTCTGCAGCTCGAAAGCATCTTGTCTTCTCTACCCTTCATTCTTTCCCATATATGCATCATACAGTGTGTGTAAGATGGCTTTTTAGAATATTTGCAATGTCTATAAAGTTGACTGCTGGACTGGATGCCTATCAGAAACATGACCAAGCAGGAATGTATTTAAAACTATTTAATAGACATTTAGTTTTATTCATGTTGGTGAGACTACAAATACAAAATGCCTGCTAAATTCCTTGTTCTGAAATAACTTTTAGAGTGTTGAAATAAGTCTCAGAGTGCTGATTTAACCTTACATTTACACTTCCTATTATATTAAAAGACTACCCTGTTTATATAAATCCAACTGGACACAAGAAACCGCTGATTTTAATTTAGCATTTAGAGTTAATTCATCACAGTAGGTGTTAATACAACACTGAGCCTTTTACTGTGCCCCAAAGAAAAGGTCTGATTTGCCTAATCTGACACTACAATATGCAACAGGACAATGCTAAGGATTTCACAGCTTAGAAAAGAGAAACCTGTCACTGCTAAGACATTACTGTGTCCACAAAAAGGATACAAAACTCAAACATAACATTTTATAAAATCAATGAAAGAATAAAGCATGAAAAAATGTGTAAAAGTGGGATGCACTACCATTGATGTTGGGAACGTTTTCAAATCGCTGTTTCGCATCTATAAGACACCAAAATGCCTAAATGAAATATCACATCTCTCTATACAAAAACACTTCATGATCAAAATGACAAATGCTGATACTTTCTCCACATGTTTACACTCAGTCTACATTCAGTGCATATTTACAAAATCCCTTAATTCAGCATGTGCATCATGAAATACTCTGGTATGTGCAAAGCCAACAAATAAAACAGAACACATTAGGTTTTGCTTGAAAAGGTACGTGTGAATCCGAATCTCTTACCGCGCTGAAGTCGAGTAAGTCGCTGAGCTCTTTGTCTGTCCCTAAAGCTGCCATCCTCTGCTGATGATGTTGCATTTTGGCAAAATCACACAAACCTGAAAACATGGGAAAACACACACACACACACACACATACACACACACACACATGCACGCACGCACGCACACCAGATTAAAGAGAAGGCATGAACGGGAGATAATAATCATCCTGTTTCACATCTTCCTTCAAAAAAAACACATTCGCATTTTAAAAAAATAAATAAAAAATACCAAACAAGGCATTGCAAAGTCTCACAGCAGCCTCACGACTCCACGGAAATATATAACTAAATAAATAAGTGCACCCAAGAAAAATGACCTGACAAACTGTTCTCTTTGAAACGAGTTTGCATTTTTAAAACAAGTTAGGCCAGCGATTCCAAAAACAGGATTTTGTTCAAAGAAAGAGAAATACAGTAAATAGGCAGGATTCCTTTATTATATTTCCTTTCTTTTTTTTCCCCCTGTAATGATATGCATAATGTCTCATTATCACAGCTGAAATGAGAAACACTACTCTAATAGATCTTTAAAGTCCAGCTGATGCTGATAAGCTGTTGGAAAAGGGAGGGGGGGACTTAGAAAGACAAAATAACAGAAGATGAACGCGTATGATGACATTTACTCATAATAGTCTTAACAGAACAGAGGTCGAGCAAGTGATAGTGTTAATATGGATTAAACTGCGACGGGTGGAGAAGCATTTTAAAGACAAATGAGATGACACACACACAATATATATATATGATATGTGTGTATATATATGTATGTGTGTGTATATGTATATACACACACACATACACACACACACACACATATATATGGCAGTGCTTTGGAAACGTATTTGGAAGCAAATGCAAGTCGAAGCGTCCTGTTTGCGTGCACACACACACACACACACTGCAAGGGTTCTGTCAAAACTTGACGTCCCAACGTGTTTGGCTCCAACACCAGCACCAATACCCTCTCATTTGACGCGTTGCACGCGCTCCACATTCTGAACCTGGACGTGCAACACAGCGCGCGCTTCTCGGCCAAAGTGCCACGAGCGCTTTTAAATTATAACGGTCACTCTAACGGTGGCTAAATTAACCGTCGAACCTTCTGGTGCAAGTTTGATATATCGAGTTGAACTTGACTGCCAGGAGTGTTTTAAACTTTTCACCACAGTCAAGTGTGTGTGCGTGTGAGAGAAAGTGTACGTGCCAAGTGTACAAAACACCCAGAGGGACGGTGTATCCGAAAATAAATAAAATAAAATAAAAGCTGTTCTGTGTGAGGGGGAAAAAAACTAGATAATGTGAATCAAACTGAGCCGTTTAAACCGTGTGTGTGTGTGAGAGAGAGAGAGAGAGAGTCACGGCTCAACACGCAAAACAGACAACACTGACTAAACGGATAAAAACACAAACCAAACAACATATTTGTCCTCACAAATTACCTTCTGTCGAAGTGTTCATCCACAAAACGAAGAAAACGCCGCCGTTTTCTGGAGTGTTCTGGTAAATTCTCAGCGCCTTCTTTAGCCCAGAGAGCACTTTTCCCCGTCACTAGCCCTGTCACTCAAGTCAACTTGCTAGCTAGCAGCGTGCTAGCTCAAATCTCTGTCCGACAACGGCGCTTCAATAAAAAACCTACATTTGCTTCAGAAAGCGCCGCGTAGCCTCCAGGAACGAGCAGCATAGAGCAAAGCACAGGTTACCGTCTGCTGGAGTGCGAAGTTTTAAAACACATTTCTGTGGTCTCTCATTTGCTGTGAATAGTCCAGTCTCATAACTCATATCTTGCCTTAACCTTGGGCACAGTTCCAGTTCCTGACTCCCTTCTCTACTGATGGGCGATTCGGCGGCGATTCATTCATTCATTCATTCATTTTGAACGACTCTTCGAAGTGAATCAAAAGAATCGACTCCCAAGAACAACCGACTCGAAACTCATTTCCTCTAAAACAAAGCTCAAGAAAGAGAACATTTCGATTCGGCACGGCTTACGAGATGCCTAGTGAAACATTTCACTCATAATTTAGTCCGTAACCTGACATCTTTACGCGCTATCATTTTCTTTTCTACATCGTCGACAAATTTCATGTGCGTGTCCAGCGTTTATTTTCTTCAATGACTATTTCATATTTTCTCTGGACTGTAAGTTTTTTTTAATTATAATATGAGTAAAATATTTCAGAAACCAAGATTTATTTGTCCGTGCCTTAATGCATCGTCTAAAAATATTTAAAACAAGCTTTATTTGTTTATTGATAGTGTTCATGGTCCTGACAGGAAACTAGTTCCGGTCAACGGAAAGGAAGCAGCGCGCGCACAGAAAGACGCACCAGGCGCGCGCTCCTCTCCTTCAGTCTCCAAGGTCCGAGGCTGTGTCCTAAATGGCACGCGCGCACTCGTGCTCAATAGTGTGCAAATAGCATTTTGTAATAATTACGCACCATTGACACGTGGGTCTTTCAAATGTTCACTTTCTGTTAGAAGTGTAAAAATGTGATGTGTGTAAGCAGAGGCGATTCTAGAGTCTGGTGTGGTCCCAAGCAAGGGGGCCCTTCTGACCAGTGTTCATCATTTATGTTATAAATAATCTGACACCAACGAAAAATGTATGAAACCAAAGTTTTTTTTTAATTCCAAATGTGAAAATACAATGATAAAGAATAATAAAAACAAAATAAATGAGCCCTCAGGACCTGACTCTCGGGGGCCCCTGGGTCAGGGGGCCCCAAGCAGTTGCCTGCCTTGCCTGTTCACAAGCTGCGCATCTGAGTGTGAACTCAGAAACCTGTGAGCCACACCCTAAAGGCTCATTCATTACACAGGGGATATGATCACCTGGATATTATGGACCTGAAGCTCAAAATGTAATGAAATAAAAATGACCCTGATGTTCACACTGAAGAGTCTTTAAACACACTCAGCACTGCCTGACTCTGTCGCTCACACTGACTGACTCACAGGTAGAGAAGAGAAATGATTAATATTCACACTGCTCAGTGGAGATGGGTTCCATTGTGAGTCCGGTTCCTCTCAAGGTTTCTTCTTCATGTCATTTCAGGGTTTTTTCCATCACAACTGTCACCTCAGTCTCGCTCAATAGAGATAAATTTAAATTTATATCCGGATTTCTTTAAAACTACTTTGTGAAAATGTCGTTTATAAAAGGGCTATATAAATAAAACTGAAATGAACTGAACTGGTATTAAATGCATTGATTTCATTGAGCTTAACATCTGATTTGTAATATTCTGATTGGAGTTTAACATGTGATTCATTTATTTTTATATGTTTTTTAAACATTATTTTGATGCATTTATTTTTAATCTCAATCCCGTGAGGCCTCTGGGAACATATCTTCTATGGTGGTCAGATTGTTCTTTAAGCTCCGGGGCCCTAGTGGTCAGCTCAAATGCCAAGGAGACTGAGGGCCCTCACACTTTAAGTGCTGTTGGTCCCAGGGCCCCTAGTGCTCAGGTTACATTTTAAACACCATGGAGTCTGTGAGCCCTCACACAGTAAGCACTGAAGGGTTTGGGGACAGTGATGGGCAGCTCATGTTTTAAACACTGAGGGGACTGGGGGCCTTCAAATTGTGTACAGGCTTGGAAGCCCCTGGCAGTCTGAGGCCCTGGGGCATTGGAACCACTTTGTGTGTGTGTGTGTGTGTGTGTGTGTGTGTGTGTGTGTGTGTGTGTGTGTGTTTTAACATAATTAGTTTCTTTTCACATGTAAAAAAAAAAATCAATAAAATGAAACAAAATCTGAATTTCTCTATAATAGTACATTTAGCAAGTTATCAAGTCAAAGTCCCTCTCACACCAGGATCTGGTCTTCCCATGCAGTCTCCAGTCCACCAGGCAGTCTCCTGTCCCCCATGAAGTCTCCTGTCCCCCAGGCAGTCTCCAGTCCCCCATGAAGTCTCCTGTCCCCCAGGCAGTCTCCTGTCCCAGTGCTAACCAACTCTTTAAGGCGTATGGGTGTGGTGCCAATCTCTGTTTCTATAGCCCTTGGCCTCTCGCTTATACAGCCAGGGCTACAGCGGGGGCTCGTCCTCTGGTAACCGTGAGAGTTTGTCTTCCCTACTCACACCTGTATTGCATCATGCCTTGCCAGACGGTAGAAGGTACCATTTTTATGATGGTCTTTGGTATGACCTGACCTTGAGTAGAACTTGTGATCTCCCAGTCAGGAGGCGGACATGCTAATCGCTAGGCCAACTCGCGATCTTTAGTAAGTTATAGCTACTTAATAAGTGAGCCTGGGACTTAATTAATATTCTAAGTCATTACTAAGGCTTTGTCTCTTACACTAATAAATGTGCATCTCGACAACAGTGTAAAAGTCACCTATAAACAACACGTCAGTACTGGATTAACTTTTCACTTTATTTACATTACAGATGTTCTTATCCAGAGTGACATGCACCACGCCCAGAGCAGCAGCGGAGGGTTTGGTGCCTTGCTCAAGACCATTTCAGCTATTCCTGCTGGACCAAGGATTTGAACCAGCAACCTTCCGATCCCAAAGCTGCTTCTCTAACCTTTAAGCCATGGCTTCCCCTCCTTAACCCACTTGTGCTCACATCTGGAGTTTCAGGGCACAGCATCAGCATGGTGACCTGCATCTTTATGTGCTTTTTCACGTGATCACATATTACTGATGAAGCACAACATGATGATGATGATGATGATGTGAAATGTACAGTATGTGATTGTTCTGCTTCACTGAGAGAGAGAGAGAGAGAGAGAGAGAGAGAGAGAGAGAGAGTATTGGACCGGATCGGGGATATTCTTCAGTCCGGCTCGGTCATGTGTCACTGATTCATCACAGACCTCCATCTTCTCTTCACAGGACTCAGGAGGCGAGTCACTTGTTTATAATCCTTTAAGATGATCTCAGTTAAAGACTCAGCCCCGGAGCGGTGATGAGTTTCCTGTGCGTGCAGCAGATTCCTCCCTCAGTGCTCTGCACTCTAATGAACCTGCGAGAAGGAGCGAAAACACACAGATTCACTCAGAGAGTCGATTCTTCAGACGCGCTCTTTTCAAAACCAACCGATTCTCCAGCGCTTCCGAATAGAAGGTGACGTCATTCCGGACCGGAGCTCGAGAAACAAAGGGACAGAACCCGTTCAGCGTGCGGTGACCGAAAGCCAACGAGACACACACAGCATTTACAGGAGAACCGTTTCCTCCGCACGCACAGACTCGAGGAGGAGAGAGGAGAAGAGAAGAGGAGGGGAGGAGAGGAGAGAGGAGAAGAGAGGAGTGGAGGGGAGGAGAGAAGAGAGGAGGGGAGGTGAAGAGAGGAAGGCAGAAGAGAGGAGGTGAGGAGAAGAGAGGAGAGGAGGGCAGAAGAGAAGAGGTGAGGAGAAAAGAGGAGAGGAGGGCAGAAGAGAGGAGGTGAGGAGAAGAGAGGAGAGGAGGGCAGTAGAGAGGAGAGGAGGGGAGGAGAAGAGAGGAAGAGAGGGGAGAAAAGAGGAGAGAGGAGGGGAGGAGAGAAGGAGGGGAGAGTGCAGTCACTCGCCGTGGGGCGCTCGCGCAGTTTGAACGGGAAGTCGGAGTGAAACGGGAGCGCGTGAGCCGCGGTCTCCTAAAAACACTGATTAAAAATCTCTCCATTTACACAGAGAGAGGAGAGAGAGAGGAGAGGGAGAGGGAGATGGCGGCTCTGACCGGAGGAGAGATGTGCGTCAAGTACTTAATGTTCGCCTTCAATTTCGTGTTCTGGGTAAGTGCACGTGACGCACCGGACTGGACACACAGCTGGAGAGCCGGACAGATGTGCATGTGTGGATATTTGGGGATTATTAAACATGTGCGCGCGTGTCAGTGATTGCAAATCGCGCGCGGTGAGAGTGTGTGTGTGTGTGTGTGTGTGTGAGAGAGAGAGAGAGAGAGAGAGTGTGTGTGTGTGTGTGTGTGTGTGTGTGTGTGTGTGTGTGTGTGTGTGTGTGTG
>JAPEKM010000004.1:17865629-17876924 GCA_027575975.1 Cathorops multiradiatus
TGACTACGGGCGAAAGGCGGGGTACACCCTGGACAAGTCGCCAGGTCATCACAGGGCTGACACATAGAAACAGACAATTCACACTCATATTACAAGGCATTATGGTAAATAGAATTAATTAACATAGAAAATAGGTTAGTCCAATATAGAGTATAAAATACAATATTTTAGAGGACCTTATATTCTCCCCCCCACCAAGCAGATAGCATGCCCCCATGCTGGGTCACGCACAAGGTGAACAAGAAAGAATAGGTAAGAAAACAAATAAACTAAACAAAGACCCAAAACAAACATGGCCTATTACTTCAAAACTAACTATGGGTGTAAAGGCAGGTGAAGTGCATGGCATAAGGAGTGGCCGTTGTGTGCATGCACTGCAAAGAGCCTGTGGGCTACACCACCAGGCATGAGAAACATTATACCTTGCATGGAATGGCTGGGCACTTGCAAAGTGTGATGCTACAATGTTCCTGCTCTGCACTCCAAGCTTGCCAAAAGCCAAGCAGTCAGTAGGCTTCCTATCCCTATGTGACCTACGTACTAAGGGAGTGCAGTGTTGAGTGGAGCGATAAGATCATCTCTAGGTGTGGGCAGTAACCTAGGGCTTCTAACTGTGGTGGAGACACATGGTGCAGTAGAATCTAGTACCTGCTGGGCATTATGCGTGCCAGCAGTCAGAGGAGCATGTTGCACTGCATCCTCAGCATAACAGCCATATTCAGAATCAGAAGTGCTAAACTGTGCATGTACCACAGGAGGCAACACCTCAGAGACACCAGTACTACGATTTACCTTAGCCCTTCTGTGCTTCACAGCCCTTGGGCCCAGGGCTGGAGCGGTGGTGACCACTGGACCTAGTCTTGCCTCCTGTCCTAAAGGCAAGATATGGTTATGATGCATCACCTTGACCATCCATTACCATCAACAGGCTTTAAGCGGTACACAGGAAGATCAGAAAGCTGACTGTCCACTACATAAAGACAAGAGCTCCATCTATCTGCCAACTTCTGCTTCCCTTTCAGACCCAAGTTTCAAATCAAAACCCAATCCCTAGAACTCAGGCCATGATACTGAACCTTCTGGTCGTAATGCTCCTTATTGTGCTGATTCATTTTATCAGCAGAGGCTTGCGCTAAACAATAAGCAGACTGTAGTTCCTGTTTCATCTTTTCCACATATTTCAAATGTGAGGAGAATGAAGAGTTATCTGCTGACACACCAAAGCAAACATCAACAGGGAGTCGAGCCTCCTAACCAAACATCAGAAAGTAGGGTGAGTACCCTGTTGCCTCATTAGGAGTGCAATTGAATGAGTGCACTAAATGCAAAATATGCTGGCTCCACGTTGACTTTTGATGAGACTCAAGGGTGCCCAACATGTCCAACAGAGTCCTGTTGAACCTCTTAGGCTGTGGATGGTAAGGAGAGGTCTTTGACTTTAACTCCCAACATGGTCAACATCTCCGTTACCAAGCGACTTTCAAAATCCCTACCCTGGTCAGAATGAATCCGGGTAGGCAAGCCGTAATGAATGAAGTACTTTTCCCCCCACAGAGTCTTCACCACAGTAGCAGCTGTCTGGTCCCTGGTAGGAAAAGCCTGTGCATACCAACTAAAGTGGTCAGTGACAACCAACACATTACCAACATTTCGAGAGTCAGGCTCAAGGCAAAGAAAACCGATACACACTAGATCCATGGGCCCTGAACTCTGGATGTGAGAAAGAGGAGCAGCTCACTGAGGCAACATTTTCTGCTTGATGCAGCGCTCAAGTCTTGCAGTATTTCTCTGTATCAAGCTTCATATGATGCCAGTAAAATCTGTCACAGAATGAGCTGTATGACTTATCAAACCCCAAATGGCCAACATCATGCAGTGACTTAAAAACAAGGCTGTGAAACTGTCTAGGCAGCACCAACTGCTTCACACGCTGGTCGGCCTGCTTGACTGTCCTATACAATAGCCCTTCCTCAATGAACAACTTCAGCCACTCCCTTTTCCAGATTTTCAAATTGGGGTGCCTAGTCTGAATGCTGCTGACAGGTGTCTTCTGTCTCACAGCATGCCAAACCTCTCCAATAACAGGATCACCTTTCTGGGCTTCTTGAAGCTCACCAGGACTGAATGTGGGCAGCTGGTCAGATGCAACAGCAGCTACAAGACAATACGCCTTAGGAACGGCTGACTCATGACTGCAAATCTGATCAGCCACACGTGGGAAAGACTGGCAACCAGCTCTCTGCATGGCCACCACCTGACAAATAGCTTGCGCCCCAGGGGCTGGAATCTCTTGCCACTCATCATGAGGGGACAGACTGATGTGAGGGCGTCGCAACAGTGCATCAGCATCCATGTTCCTCCTCCCAGGCCTGTACTTCAAGCTGAAATGGACTATGCAGACAACCAGCGATGACCAGTGGCATCCAATTTGGCAGACTTTGTTATACAAGTCAGTGGGTTGTTGTCCATCCTGACTTCAAAGATGGCCCCATAAAGGTAGTTATGCAACCGGTCCACAATAGCCCACTTCAAAGCTAAAAACTCTAGTTTGTGAGCTGGGTAATTCCTCTCTGAAGGGAAGACTACGACTGATGAATTCCACAGGATGCAACCCTTCAACGTATTCTTGACCAAAAGACACCACCTAGACCATCCAGGCTTGCATCCACATGCAAAACATATGGCTTTTGGGGGTCTGCAAAAGCTAGCACTGGAGCCTGAGTTAACCTTGACTTCAGCACCTGAAAAGCAGAATCGCACAGGTTGCTCCATCTAGGGCCAAATGGTTCAGAGGGCTGGAAGGAAGGTTTCAAGTCAGCAGCCTGTGGACTTGAGTTCTTCTGAGACAGACAGCCCTGCAGCAACTCGTTCAGCGATTGGCATAATGTGGAAAAACCCTTCACAAACCGATGATAATATCCACAAAAACCCAAAAATGATCAGAGAAGTTCAGTAACTGTCTGTGGTTGAGGCCATGAAACAACAGCCTCTATTTTTTTTTTTTTTTGGGGGGGGGCGTGTCAGTGGCTATGCCATCCTGTGAAACTGTGCCCAAGGTAGTTCACAAACATCCTGCCAAACTGACACTTATTCAAGGAGATTTTAAGACCTTCCTCTCTCAGATGGTCAAGAACCTTAAGGAGCTGTTCCTTGTGCTCTTCCAGGGTGCGGCCAAAGACTATCAGGTCATCCAAGTACATGAGAACCTCCAGAATGTTCAAATCCCCAGTGGTCCACTCCATGACTCTCTGGAACGTAGTAGGGGCACCATGGATTCCCTGAGGCCAAACTGATAAAACCCTAATGGACAGATGAATGTGGTCTTTTCCTTATCAGCCTCACTCATGGGAATCTGATAGTAGCCACTTCTCAAGTCCAACACTGAGAACCATTTACTACCCAAGAGACAATGCAGGGCATCTTCAGTCCTGGGGACTGTGTACTGGTCAGGGACAGTCCGCTGGTTAAGTGTTTGATAATCTACACACATCCTGACCTTACCTGACTTCTTATGCACTACCACAGTAGGGGATGCATAAGGACTCCGGGATTCAGAAATAATGCTATTTCCCTGCAGCTCCTTTAAATGCTGACGCACATCATCTAGATCAGCCAGGGCTAAGCGCCGAGATCACTCCCGAAAAGGCCATGAATAATTTAACTGGATCTCATGCTGGGTGCTTCTCAAGCAGCCTACATCCCACTCACTACAAGAAAAACACTTCTTTCCTCTGTAGCATTTTCTCACAGAGGCACTGCTTTGCCTCCTCTGGCATAAGAGAAATGCTAAAGTCAAAAGAGGCAGAAGAAAGCACACTAGTGTCTGTGGAACTGCAAGTGGATGGAATCTGTGGCACCATGTCTACAGGGAATATGTGAGTGAGGGGACTACCTCTCTTCACAAGGACATCCCTGGAAGAAACATTCCTCAAATTTACCCCAATATAATGGCAGGACACAGCAGAGACCAGATGAACTTGGGGCCTAACATCAAGCTCAGGGACAGACACACCATCAACGCTAAAAGGCTGGCCTACAAGCACCAAGGAGTCATTGAGCTTACGTGGAAAAACTTAGGTAGCCCTGAAAGCTGAAACTCCTGCCCAGGCTTAGGTCTAGTGAACCACACTGTACCATGCTTTTCCATATTTTCCTGTGTGACACAAGTCTGATCAATAGACTGGAAAGCTTCTCGCATCACAGGGTGTATGGTCAAAGTGTTAAGAAACCTGTCACCTGCCTCTTCATGACAAGAGTGGAACAGCTTCCTCACTAAGTGAGTGTTTGTGCCAGCCAAAATGGCTATACCCTCTTTTGTCTGAGGGTCAGGACACATGAGCTAAGGTGTCCACTACCTGAGGTACACCTGTGATGGCTTAAGTGAACTCCAACCTGAGAGCCAAATATCATATCATATGGGTATTTGTGATATCTCAAGCCCCATATTTCAAGATGTTCCACTGACTGCAGTGACAGGTGCTTCAAATATGCATTGTAAAAGCTATGGTACAAGATGGTGACCTGAGAACCACTATCAAGCAGAGCTAGCGTAAATACCTTCTATCTGCATGGGCACCTCAGCCAAGGGCACCACTAACCCAGATGGCAACTGAGACTGGCTGATGTTAAGTGAAGGTGAATAATGAGTGGAACATGTTTTACGTGATGGAGCTCAGTGTTGTTCCTTCACTGGGCTCTGGGAGAGTTTCCCTGCAGCTTGGTCCTTTTAACCAGCTTTTGATTCACCAACCTCAGGCTCCCCGCATGTGTGCACTCTTGTTTAGTGTGTCCATCTTCTCTACACTTATAGCAGAAAATGGCAGGAACAGGAGAGGATACCATATACTTTAGCAAGCTCGAAGAAGCAGTCCTCAAAGGAAACAGTTGGGGCAGTGAAGTGTGTGCTGGCCTATGCCACACTGTGAGACTGGAGGAGTGGCAGGAGTCATGGTAGTAGCAGTCAAAAGTCTTGTTACTAAAAGACGTCAGCCCCTTGACCTCTTTCCTCAGCCTGTCCACCTCAGACACCACTGGACTCACAGGCACATGGGGAACAGCAGTGGTTGCTGGCGCCTGGGGAATTGCAGCAGCGGCAACAGAAACTTTTGCATTCTCTCTCGCACTTACCCAGTGTTCCTCCTCTCTCACATTTTGCATCAGCTGTGAAAAAGAAGGCAGAGCTTGTAGAGTGTGCAGTAGTTGCACATGCAAAGCCACAATGTCAGTGGTGAGAGCACCCTTGAACAACTGCTCCAGGCATGCATGATTCAGGCCTGCAGCATCAATCTCTCCTCTCAAAAGAGCGCGGTGGAGAAGCTTGTCCAAGTGGTACAAGAAAGCAGAAAGTTTCTCACCATCTTCTTGGAAAGTATGGTGAAATGAGGCCATAAGGTTGGCTCCACACTCTCAGTGGATCCATAAGTAGTATCGAGAGCGGCTAAGTAATCAGTAGCAGTAGCAGACGGACTACTGACTTTCAGGAACCTTACTATGTCTGAAGCAGGCCCATGCAAACTCTCAACGATATGCTATTGCTTAGCAGCATTACTGCACTGCCACTCAGTAAGCATCTGAGTGGCCTGCTCCATCCAGCCCTCATACTCTTCCTCACCTGGAGGAACAGGTCGTAACCTAGAGAACAATTTCAGTTTTCTATATCCAGGCACATCAACAGATGCCTGGTTACAGCAATCTACGAGCTGACCTACAGTATGGCATTCACAAGATCAATACTGACATTGGGCTTAGGAGGCTGAGGGCCCAGAACAGCTGCCTTTACATCACCCATGGACTTACCCTCCTTCTGCAACAATGCCAACAGCTTTGCTTCAAAATCATCTTCTTTAGGAGCAAGACTAGCAGGCAGTAAGCTACTCAACACATGAACAGCCCACGGACCTGCCTCACCTACAATTCCCACTTCAGGAGGGACAGAGCTCTGATCCAACTCAGCAGAAGTCTCCAATAAAATGTACAGGTGCCTACCGGTCTTGTCACCGTGGCGACCACATATCTGGATCCTACCCAGAACCTTGACTGTGCTGAGCACACGGCTAACCACATCAGTGGCCTTCAGTGGCACTCTGCTAAGTAAAATGGCATGACACAACTCCACATTCTCCTCACGGCTCCACTCAACAGCCTGACTAAGGTCCATGTTAAAAGCTGCCCAGCAAAACAGCAGCAACTAAAACAAGACAGACACTAAGCAAAACAACTATCTACTGTTCTGCTAAACTATCTACTGTTCTGGTAAACAGGAATATCCCAGCGGTGCCTCCAAAATGTAACCCCTTTTTAAACGGGTGCTAGTCACCCAGCACAATACAGACTACTTAGAGTTACAATAAATGACAATAAATAATGGCACAACAGGATCCTGAATTCTCAGCGGTGGAATAATGAGCTGGCTGAGATTCCTGATACCATAAATTTACAAGTACAATGGAGATAGTAGAATAATAAATCTAAAGAATGAAATTTAATAGTGCAGTGCCTCCACTGCAAAAATACTACACTTACATTTGAAGCTAGTGTATGGTGTATTTTCTTCAATTTAAAATAAACAGTAGTGTATGAGCAGTGGCGTGCACAGACATTTTGGGGGGCAAGTGCTCGGGGGGCACTTATATATATATATATATATATAAAAAATTAAAAAAAAAGTTTCAAAAGGGCATTTTCATTGATAAAGGGCAGACTTACTGGTGCTTTAGCACCACCTAGTGTCTATTTGTGCACGCCTATGTGTATGAGTGCATTAAACCAGTGGTGAATGCCTATCTTCAGTGTGTAAATGTCAGCACATTCAAATATTGTTTTAAAACATGAGCAGCCAATATGCTGAAGATATAATTAAATAATATTTATTAATAAGCAATAATAATAATAATAACAACAATAATAAATAGCAATAGAAATTATTGATAAATGCTTCCCAGAGAAGTGAGGAATGAATTGACTAAAGTTAGTAAAACAAACACACCTGCGAGAGAGAGAAATGTAAACAGTTTTCACTCAGTGTTAAATGGAGTCTCGTGCTCAAGATTAAATAAAGTAAGGTTAACAAGACAAGTAGGCAAAAACAAACACCTTAAAAAGTTAGCTAATAAATGGTTGCAGCCCTACAGATGTCAAACCTTAAGTCGTCATTACATGGGTTAAGACAGAGATTTAACCAAAATGCCCATCAAAACCGCATAAGCTACATACACAGTAGAGGGGGAAAGAAGGAAGGAAGGAAGGAAGGAAGGGGGGGGGTGCTGTTTGGGCCCGTTGGTGCACTAGTTCGCAGCTCCTTGAACTGCAGGCAAGACAGCAACTGCTGCAATGTCCATCCAATCACCAGTCGAGATGGTAACGTGTGTGTGGTGGTATCAGTGTAAGTGTACATTCATGTTACTCACAAACCGATCAAACAGATCGGAAAGGTCCCTGCAGTCCCGAGAGGTGGTACCCTTGGCTGGTCTCCTAGCCAGATGTTAGCCCCAGCAGTAGCTCTCTGGTGGGCCCAACACTGGAGAAACGAGAGGAGTCTTTGGGGGAATGACAATCCTCAGCAGTGATGTAGAGCTAACAGTCAGCTAAACACCAGTGGTGTAACAATAACTTATGCTAGCTAGCCAGCTAACCCCAGTAACTAACAGTAAGACAAGTTAACCTTACCGATTCAAAACACAAAATAAATGGGAACAACACAGCAAGCAGTCCCTTAGAATGATCAGCGACTTCCACAGGTAGAAGTTACAAGCTATAAAGTCTCCTCAAACCAGTACTGACACACTGCAGAAAACGGGATCCTCTCTCTTCCAGGGCTTGACACAGACTCACGTGAGCATCTCTCATGAGGTGATAAAATGTTGAGAGGGCTCACAATTTTGAGGGCATTAATGATGTACAATTTTTTACTGGCTGATAAAATATAAATAAAAATACAGAGAACAAATAAATATGATTGGTCTGAATTTACACAGACCACAGAATCACAGACACAGATTAACACATCAGAGCAGTGAAAATATTCTAAACCACAAGGCATTATGGTAAATAGAATTAATTAACATAGAAAATAGGTCAGTCCAATATAGAGTATAAAATACAATATTATTTTAGAGGACCTTACACTTGTCTTTAGCAGAGCCAGAAATTTTCAAGATTCAAGAAATTTAGATAGAATAGACTATCCCGTTGCACAATTGTACAACGAAATTGCTGCTCATGTCCAAATTTCAGAGATTTTTTTGTCAGCCCATCCATATACAAGTATACATTAAGGTTGAAGTACCATTTCTCTAAGAACAGTGGCACAAGAGAGAAGACAAAATACAAGACAAAGAACAACCAGTGCAATTCATATCTTCACCATTATACCATGTTGTAACAAACTAATGTGTGGGTGGAGCACCGGAAGACGGCAAGACAGAACTGAGTTGACAAAAACTCTTTATTTTAGACACTTTTCAGTCGTCTATCATAAGCACTCTCAGACACACACACATCCAGTGTCTCGTTGGGGAGAGAGCCCCGCTCTGCTGCTCTCTCTCTCCTTATAAAGGGCGCAGTCACTGGGGAGACACAAACACACGTTAACTCACATCAGGTGTAGTGAATCTGCCACTTACCTTCCCTGACTCCGCCCTCCTGTCACAGACCGATGCTTGACCACGCCCCCACTGCCACAACTGGTTTATAGGACACAATTACAAGCTTTGGTCTTTAAATAATATTAATGTTACTTTGTGTGCAGCCTATATTAAAGTAACTGTGGTCCTAGTTCTAGTTGAATTTTAGTGGCTAATTTATGTAATTGGTCAAATCGGTGTTGTTTTGAGCCAATGAATTGCATTCCTGCTTAAAAGCAAAAAAAATTCTAGAGTGAAAATATCGCATATAAATAGTGTTGCAAACAGGGACACATAAATAATGTACAGTTTGAATGGAGCCAAAATGTACATAGTTGCATTCTGTAGTATCCTTTAGAGTGGAGCACTTCTAAATTCTGATTGGTTGCCACCGAATCGCATTATAGTTCATTCCCATCAAATTGCCCAGACTTCAACTTTGTTCTGATATACTCACTACCCAAGATATGCCACCAATGGTCATGCTGCTGCTCACCGCAGAGGGGGTGCTGACTCATAAAAAATTATAAACTTCTCGTTGTTTTGACGCTCTTGGTGAATTTGGTCTAAATGCACCATAAAGCAGGGCTGTCAAACTCAGGCCACATCAGCATTTCTGGGAGACCCTGAAGGGCCTGTTTCTCAGCAATTTTGATGGGAAACTAGATTAACCAGTTGGGATGATGCATTATATTTGAAACAGAGGGAAGGTGTCAGGGCCTTCTAGGCCCAAACATATCAGCATTTCAAATGTAAGAATTTAATTTATTTCATTCTTTCATAATTTGCTTATAATTGTTCTATTCTAATTCTGCCTCATTTTCTATCAAATTTGCTTCAGAAATGAAAGGGTTACTGTCCTGAAAGTATTAACATAGACTTATCCAATGAGATTTTTTTTTTGTTGTCTCTAGGGAGAGAAAGGTTTAGAGCTGATTGGTTAGGACTTCATTGCCAGAACAGAAAGCCATGGCGGTGTATGTTAATGTAGGAAATGACATGAATTACCAATCAGATTTTGATTTATAGTGGGAGGGACCAAAAACCGATTGCCCTCAGCCTTCTCAAAGGCCAACGCGAGCTTAACCGCAGTGATGTCACCTTCCAGCTAGTATAGCATTCATCAGTAGTGTTAGCGAATCTTAGAAACTAAGATTTCTGTCTCCAGACTCTTCTTCCATGTACTCCTGCCCCAGTATTTTTCATTCAGACCTGTATCCTGTATTCATTTCCCTATGGAATTTAGTTATTTACTTTTAAAATCCACATCAACAACTACATACAATGGAGCTACCTGGCACCCTGCCGCTAATCCCTTGCAAAATCCTTTGCTCTGTTGCTTTTTGGTGTGTCTGGCTAAGTTTTGGCTGAGCTCAAGTCCCAGCTCTTATAGTAATGGTTCACCATTGGTTTGAAAGCTACTGACCAGACAGCTACACTAGATATGTAATATTGGATCATTTTCCTTTGTAAACAATTAGCCAAGTACAACAATTTTGTCTCATTTGTTTAACTTGGATGCTCTTTATCTACATTTAGGACTTGTGTCAAAATCTGATGATGTTTTAGTTCATATTTATGTATAAATATAGAAAATTCTAAAGGGTTCACAAACTTTCAAGCACCCCTGTAAAACAATACTTGATAAGTTTCAGATACGCTCATCTCAAAGACTTTACAATTACACCACCACTTTCCTCCAACCGGTCATGTTAGATTGAGGCTCTGGATGTGGGGCGTGTCTATAAGATCCGTATCGGGCACAATGGAGCAGGACTGGCTCCTGGCTGGTTCCTGGAGTATGTGGAAGTGAAACGGCTCATCATGGCCTGGGTAAAACCTGAAAAGAAAGAAGAAGAGAAGAAAGAAAAGAAAAAGAAAAAGAAGAAAAAGGTAAGCAAGACTACAGATGGACAAGACATTTGATTCCTCATGAACACAAATTATTTGAGCCTTAGCAACTATTTACAAAGACAAAAAAAGTGCAAACAAGATTTCAAACCATAGAGAACCGTCTTTCTGCTTCCTTTCTCCCTTTATCTCTTCCTCTCTTTCTATGTGTAGGAGGAAGAAGAAGATCCAAGTGAGCTAAGAGAAGTGGTAAAGATGTTCCACTTTCCCTGTAGCCGGTGGCTTGCTCGGGATGAGGAGGACGGCGAGATTGTGGTGGAACTAATGGCTGAGGATTATGAAGATCTGGAGGGTATGGAGAAGGAGAGTGACGGGGGGAAGCAAGAGAAGTTTCAGTCGTGTGTTTTAGTATAGTTTCAGAAGAACATTAGGTTTAACAGATTATAGCCATAGTATTTATACTTTGTGTGTGTTTATGTGTTTTCCAGAGAACACATATGAGATCTATGTATTCACTGGCACCATGTGGGGTGCTGGGACAGATGCAAATGTCTATATCACCATCTATGGAGAGATGGGAGACACAGGCGAGAGAAAGCTACGCAAATCCAATAATTTCAATAAGTTTGAGCGTGGACAGGTGATCAATTTTTTTATCCTATGTTGATTTTTTTAAAATCATATACTACATGATTGGGGAGGCATGGTGGTGTAGTGGTTAGCGCTGTTGCCTCACAGCACGAAGGTCCTGGGTTTGAGCCCCGGGGCCGGCGAGGGCCTTTCTGTGTGGAGTTTGCATGTTCTCCCCGTGTCCGCGTGGGTT
>JAPEKM010000004.1:18916667-18928820 GCA_027575975.1 Cathorops multiradiatus
ACACACACACACACACACACACACACACACACACACACACACATACATACGCGCGCACACACACACACACACACACACACACCGGGCCCTGATTTGTCCAGTGTTGTACATATGAAGTGGGTTTTCAGTGCTGACAGTAAACGCTCCTCGCCGTCCTGACGCCTTCAGGATGCTGTAATTATTGATCGATGAGATTTTCATCATCAGGAGCAGAAACTCGGAGAAATTTCACTGCGAGTCCCGAACACAACCAGGAAAGACGTTCAGGATTAAAGAAAAACAAAACTCAACAGACTGAAGGAGCTTAAACATCAGGTGCAAGGAATTATTACCCCCCCCACACACACACACACGTAGAGTACAGACACTCCTGAAAATTCAGATTCCATGAATTCCCAAATTAAGGAAATCCAGGTGAAATAAATTCTTAATCATTCTGTCTCAATTAATCCCAGCTGAAGTCGACCGACACACCTGACTCACATTCACAGACATGAAAGATCCTTTTAGCAGAAAGACTGACTCGGATACTGACTCTGAAAATAAGACTGACTTTTTTATAATGAGTGACTGATAATGAAAGTGACTCTGATTAGCACTGACTGATAACGAGACTGACTCTGATTAGGACTGACTGTGATAATGACACTGACTCTGATAACAAGACTGACTCTATTAATGAGACTGATTCTGATTAGAGAGTCAGTCCTAATAAGAGTCAGTCTTGTTATGACTGACTCTGATAATGAGGCTGACTCTGAAAATGAGACTGACTCTGATACGGATTCTAATAACAAGACTGACTCTGATTATGACTGACTCTGATAACGAGGCTGACTCTGAAAATGAGACTGACTCTGATTAGGAATGACTCTGATAATGAGACTGACTCTGATACGGATTCTAATAACAAAACTGACACTAATTACGACTGACTCTGATAATGAGACTCACTCTGATTAGGACTGACTGATAATGAGGCTGACTCTGATACGGATTCTAATAACAAAACTGACTCTGATTACGACTGACTCTGATAATGAGACTCACTCTGATTAGGACTGACTCTGATAACGAGGCTGACTCTGAGAATGAGAGTGACTCTGATTAGGAATGACTCTGATAATGACACTGACTCTGATACGGATTCTAATAACAAGACTGACTCTGATAAAAAGGCTGACTCTGAGAATGAGAGTGACTCTGATTAGGAATGACTCTGATAATGACACTGACTCTGAGACGGATTCTAATAAGACTGACTCTGATTAGGACTGACTCTGATAATGATGCTGACTCTGAGAATGAGAGTGACTCTGATTAGGACTGACTCTGATAATGACACCGACTCTGAGACTGACTCTGATAACGAGACTCTCTGAATCAGAAGTGGTTACACATATTCAGCTGGTTTATTTTTAATAAAATCTAAAATACTGAATCGAGAATGTACAGAGTGATCGAATCTCAGCGCTCGCTCTGGTCCGAGGCAGAAAATGTATGTAATGTATGTTAAAGGATGAAAAAAAAAAATCCCACTGGGTGTGGCAGCAGCACTGATGGCAATTTGTTCTGACTCAGAAACACGCTAAAGCTCCACAACTTTAACAGCACACTCTTTTAAAGCGAGGAGATGAGAGCCGGCCGCACCGCCGCTAACGGTCCGTCACTACGCTAACGTTAGAGTAACGTTAATTATCAGTGAGAACTTCTGCACTGATGTTTGCTGATTTACACTGAGCACGATAAGATGGCGTTTGAACTCGGAGATCGCTGCAGCGGATCAAACGCACCGTCCTCAAAACGCCTCGTGTCTCAGATGGAGCCGTATGAGACGCTTTGCCATGGCAACGGGGCAAAACACAACGTCCTGTATGTTATGATGAGAAATGTAAGGATATCTTCAGTTCATTATGAAACTGTGGCGGGAGAAATCGGACTACGGCGGGTCCCACAGTCGAGGTAATTAGCGGGAGACAGTGGACTCAGATAACGGGACTGACTCAGATAACAGGACTGACTCAGATAACAGGACTGATAATGGCACAGTGAGGACAGCTTGAATTACTGCCTCTCAGCACAGAAACGCCTGTCAGAGATGTGATCTCAGCAGGGAGAGGGTTTATTTAGTCTGTCCCTGTCTCCGTACCCACGCTGGTGGTTAAATCTGCTCGCCGATCCGATGCCTCCCACAGAGAGCCGCTCGGTCCGAGTGCTCCTGATCCTGGGTAGAAACGTTAAAACGCTTACAGCACAGGACCATAAATTAAAGACAAACACGAAGACGGGGTTGAAAGAACATTTCCGTATCTGCTGCCAATATAAACGCCAACAGAACAGACGATTAGACGGCGAGTTAAAATGTACGCACATCTGCATACGCACGATTTATACACCACTCATATTTACAAACCGCGAGTTACACGTTACCGGAGTAAAAGTAAATGATGAGTGAACAGAAAGTGCTTTAATGGCGTGGAGGTCGGGTCGAGGCTCTAGAACCTCAGAACCTCATTCTGTATCCTCCAGGGATTTCACGGATTACATCACAGCTGCAGAGTCGCATCATTACGCACGGGACGCTCAGCCGGGACAGCCGTGTTTTGACCTCCCGTGCTGTAGGAAAGCGCTGGATTCTGATTGGACAAAAGGAACATGTGTTATGATTCTGATTGGTCCACCAGACAAATCCCCGTCTATGAGCTGTTACTATAGAAACGCTAAATTATTCAAACAAGGGCATTAATATATGTAAACCCGTTGTCATACACAAATACTACACACCTTCTGACCAATCAGATTCGAGCATTTCACTGCACTGTGATGTAACAGTAACTCTGTAACAACAGCTACTAATCGCAGGTTTATATTAATGCACTAACGTTCCTGTTCAGAGACTTTATCGTTTCTATCGGAGTGTCTTAAAATGGCGTGCAATCATCGATTTTCCTTTTGGAAGGAAACAGAAGAGGATAAAGCAGCTGGAGATAACGAGATGAGATGTAATTTTATGAAAAAAATGGAAAAAAAAAATATATATATATAGAATACATTATGAAGCAAATCTAAAGGTACATTTTATGATTTACCCAAAAGTAGATAGAACTCGACGCCAACAGCGTCGATGGGGACGCCTCCGCCCGGGAGGCTACACGCCTTATTAAGTTGTGATTTGGGGATGGACATGTGACCTCACAGTAATCTTGACCTGGTGATATTACTTGTATCTGCCTTGGAGATATTGTGTTCACAAGGCTCTCGGACAGACATTTGACCTCAGAGTGACCTTGACCTTAGACCTTTTGATCTCAAAATCTAATCAGGTTATCTTTGTCCCCCAAATGCACAAATGGTGAAAGTTTGGTGAAATTCCTTTCATCTGCCTTGGAGATATTGTGTTCACAAGGTTTCAGGACAGACAGACAACCCAAAACATAATGCCTCCTGCACCTCACGGTGGTGGAGGCATTAAATCTTTCTAAATATACAAGCATAATTAAGATTTTTGTTCTGTACCAGGGGAAGGGAATTTCTGCAAAATGTCGCAACGCCAAGGTGGAGGATCTCTGGAGCTTGACCAGTTTCTTTGGCTACAGCACACACACTTTCGTCCTGGCTGTTAATCTGCTGGACAGATTTCTGGCTATGATGAAGGTACGCATGCATGCTTTTTACAAAACACTTGTCATTTTCAAAAATAAACAGTAACCAAACCCTGAGTTTAATGCTAAATATTTGACTTTTTTTGTGGTACGGTTTCCATCAAATCCTGCACTCTGATTGGCTGGCGAGTGGGTCCATATCCTACGATACAGACCCCGGTTATGGACCTCTGGCGACTCGCTCGTTCACAAACTTTGTAGAATTTGTCAACACTTCTCTTTTTTTTTTATTTATAAGATAATCAAAAATCTTAATTTTTGCCAGCATTTCTCAGGAGGATAGCATAATTTTACATCTCGGATAGTGATGACAGTGTTCACAGCAAAAGTGAGTTTTACTACCCTGAGGAATAAGAAATAAAAGAACATTTCAGAAAAAAGCTAAAAAACCTCTAACTGTTGCTAACGCCGAGCAAAAACATGGCTGAATCCTGAATGACTCAATTTTGTATAAATGAGGGACTATATAGGCGGCAAAATGTAGTTTGTTTTTTCCTGCCCTGGAAGTGCACTTGTATACCGAGGAGGAAGCAATTTGCATTACAGCTGTGAATGAGGATTCAAAATGGTGGCTCGGCTCGTTTTTCCCTTTTGAGCACTCTTTTCTGTTAGAATCTAGTAAAGAAAAAAATATTTACCAGCTTAAGGTCGGTCTGTATGGTGAAATACCGTGACCGTGGTCACGGTATTTCATGATGCGGACCTCCCAGCTGGTAAATAACATTTATTAAGCATTTTAGTGAAACTTGCCCTATACTCGCACTACAAATGGCAACTAAAATGTAACTTCTTTATCTGCCTTAAAGGTTCAGCCCAAACATTTGGCTTGTATCAGCATTGGCTGCCTCCATATAGCTGCCAAAGTGGTGGAGGTTAAGTGTGATGTGTCGTCAACACACGAGTTGATCCGCATCAGCCAGTGCACGTTCACGGTATCGGACCTCGGGCGCATGGAGAAAATCATCTCTGAGAAACTCAACTTCCAGTTTCAAGCCATCACAGCCTTAACATTCCTGCACCTGTACCATGCGATTGTCCTGTCGCATACCTCAAGCAGGTGAGAAACGCATGAGGAAATGTATCTCCGTTTCATACAGTAGGGAAGAACACTAGAACTGTTGACGATAGAAAGTAGCAGGCAAATGAATATCATTTAAGTCCAGTGTGCATTATGTAGGTCAGATCTGCTTTAGTTATCTCATCATATAAACTAAATGATCAGACACTGCCATATACCAAAGGGCATAGATAGCAAACAGGCTGGTTTATTATGTAACATCTCTAAATATATAAAAAAAAATGAAGATGCACCTTAAAGATTGGACCTAATAAATGCACATCTTGTTTCTTTTCAGGAAAGAAGTCCTCAGTCTCGACAAGCTGGAAGCCCAGCTTAAAGCCTGCCTATGCCGCATTGTATTCTCAAAAGCAAAAGTATGTATTTGCACTCTAAATCAATGACACATTTGGGGCTTTTGAGTACAGTGGCCTTTCTTGTAATCCCTTTGTCTCGTCTTTGCAGCCATCGGTGCTAGCTTTGTCGCTCATAAAACAAGAGATTGAGGCCGTGCAGTCAGCTGACCTGTTTGAGATCATCCAGTCCGTTCAGAGACACCTGAAGGTAAAATTATATTAAAAAAAATGACTAGTTTATTTTAGACAGCAAATCTGTTAACAACAAAAACATGTCCTTGGGCATATAACCATGATGTACATAAAAATTCAGTGCAAATAAAAGTAAGGTGCATGATAACATTTGTCCTCAGTGGTGATGCAAGCTCCATTTGCCTCAAAACAAATCTGTCTTGCTGTCTTTGAGAAAGAATTCCAGTAACGGCCTGACAGCAGGTCAGGCCGATACACCTGGAGAGCGTCTGTTATGTAACTGCTGCTGGATGTGCATGTGCAGATCTCGGAGATGGAGCTACAGCTCTGGAGAGGCCTGGTGGCTCAATGCCTGGCGCAGTACTCCTCGCCTACATGCGCCAAACCCAATCACAGGAAGCTGGTGTGGATTGTGTCCCGGCGCACGGCCAAGAACCTGCACAGCAGCTACTGTGGTGCACCGGAGCTGCCCACGATCCCTGAAGACGGCTGGAGCGAGAGGTACACAGTGGACCTGCACACAGAGGTTTTTCTGTTCACTACCCTGTTTAGCTTAAATGCTTCATGTTCCGGGGGGGATAAAACCACAATTTAGTATATTAAAATACATTGACTCCTTAGCATTATTACTACCCAGTCTGTGGAACAGGGGCTTCAGTAGACTGGCCAGCTCCAGTGTGTATCCCTGTTCGCTCTTTACCTTAGCAAATCCGCTAGTTCTGTTTTATCCAAAACCCTGTCCCGTTACATGTTTTAAATCATACATTTGAAAACCAACCAGCTGCAACACAGTGCAGGGTTTTTTAGCAGGTCATTGTAGTTTCGAGAGCATTTATCAGCAAAATACATATTCGCAAAAATGGGAAGTCTTTAATTGTAAACACCGGATTTTTAGGGGAATCTCAAATCACACCCTGTGGCTGCCAGTACTTCCAGTTTCAGTTCAGGCGTTGTTTACTACAGACTAAATACCGAAAGTTAGCACTGTCTTCTAAATTACACGATCACTTTTTACTGGCACTTGGGCCTGCCTCCCTACGCATTCCATTTGCTACAAATATGTAATGGAAGAGCGTCACTTTTAGGAAGCAGTTCACCACAATGACCAACAGCAGACACACAGTTTAACGTATTCTCTATCGACTGTGCAAAAACTGACATCTTCCTGAACTGAGAAGGGGGGGGGAACCCCAAACCCACCAGTTTCACTCAATCTTAGTTATAATGGAAGTATGGCTGAACTGTAAACCACTCCTCGCTTAAAGGAAAATTCCTTTAACACTTCTAGTCCCTTTTCTGGAGAGTCTAGGATGAAATCGAACGATAGACACATTGATGATTGGTCCTGTCTCGGCTATTTGGCTCATTTAGAACCCCCCCCCCCGGTCTGTTCAATGACGTTCCAAAACAAGTTTCGCAAAGAAACGTTCCTGTCGTGTTTTAATTAGCATTTTGTAAATCTCATTGACTTCTGTTGGAATACTCAATATCCCTCTGCCACCAGAAATGGAAAGAGGGCCAGTTTACGCTTGGCTCTAGTCTTTTCGCAAGGCTCAACAGTATTAATGTATAACCGTTTACTCCGATGTTGAGGAGCTAACGTCTCTGTTAAACACTTCAAAAAAAACTCTGAAATGGAATACGAAAGGTGGATTCTTGAGTTTGACTGTAGAGGATACCGTTTTGAACCGGAATATACTGAAGAGGAGCTTCGTCAAATGGAGATCCCTTTCCGTTGGCGGACGGATATTGAATATTCCAACAGAAGTCAATGGGATTTACAAAATGCTAAATAAAACACGACAGGAACTTTTTTTTTTACAAAACTTGTTTTGGAACGTCATTGAACAGCACTGATGACTCCGAGTAGCATATTTGAAATGTTTAAGGTTGTTTTAAGGACATTTTAGAACATGCACATAGCAAGCCTTTCTGAAGCAGACGGGTGTGTGTTCTAAATGAACCAAATAGCCGAGACAGGACCAATCGTCAATTTGTGTCGATCGTTCGATTTCATCCTAGACACTCCAGAAAAGGGGCCAAAAGTGTTAAAAACCGGAATTTTCCTTTAATGGAATAAACTTAAACTATTTATGAAAATATTCAGAGCCTAGCTGTGGGACAGGACAAATGATTGTTCTAAAATGGGAAGCATGCATGACTTCAATAGTAGTTGCTGTGACGAAGGCGGGGTGTGTTCTCTGCAATAAGTCTGACGTGTTTGTCTCACCTGTCTAGTGACGACTGGGGAGAAGAGATGAGCTCTGGGGAGGAGTGTCTCAGCAGTTCATTGGGCAGTGATGGAGAAGGGCCTTATTTCCCTGACCACTTTCAAAAAAAAGTCGGCTCCTGAATCCCTAACGATGCTCAGCTGACCAGAGGCCATTCTACAGGACGTAACCTTAAAACATGGCGGCAGCAGCTTCATCATCTGCCTTACGATACAAAACCTCCAGCTTTCGTAGTGATGTCAGCAATCACCCAGACCTCTCCGTGTTAAAGAGCCACAGTGCCTGGGTTCCACACAAGATGTAACTTGAGAACATAGTATGGCTTGACTTTTTTAAAACTAACTTCTCATTCTAATTTCACATACTGTAGTGATTACTGATCCTTCTTTCTTCCTTTTTGTAACCGTTTTAAGCTAAAAAAAAAATGCACAACACAGGCAGCTAAAGTTTACAACCAGAGACCTTAAATTTTTTTTTTACACACACACACACACACACACACACACTGTTTTAATAACTGTTGGTGCATGTTCAGGTTTGCAACATTCCAGAGATCTGCGAGACTGTTCAACTTAGGACTGTTGAATTCTGGGACGTTTACCCCAGTACTGCGTACAATTTTCATGGACAAGTGTCAGGTTCCATTGTACTTCAGACTGTGTTCAGCTTGAGACTGGTTGGTGTTGTATATTTTGGTTAGTTTGAGTGTGGTGATGTGATCTTTAGACTTGCCAGATTAGGTTAGGTTTAAATTAGCCAAAGTACATATCTCTGAAGCAAAGTAACTTTTGAATGTATTTGTGCAAGAGAAAAAAAAAGTTTGGGGGACAGGGCACAAAATGTAAAAATGTCAAAACAAAAAAAATTGTAAATTTGTATAATGTATAAAAAAAAAATGTATAGTAAGTTGTAGATACTAACTTATTTATTGTTATTTTTGTCATGTTAAAACTAAATATTTTTAAATTTTACGAGTCTGGTTTTTATTCATGGGGTGAACAAGTTAAAGGAAACAAAAGCTACCTTGAAATTCTGAGGCAAGTTGTGTTGCATGTTTGTTTTGAGTTTCAACATGTTAGTCCATTTTCACTTTGGTTTCCTACATTTCATCCTACAATGCCATTGTACTACCTGCTTTGTTCAGCTCTTGAGTCTCATCAGGTTTCAAAGTGTTGACCTTCATACCATCGCCATCATGTTTGATCACCAACTAGCTGAGCAAAGTCTTTTGACTGTAAAATCTCCATTTTGGAAACTGAATATTCTGTCCCTACACTAAACGACACTAAACATCAGTTGAAAATGGGGGATGTGATGATTTTTTTTTTAGGAACCAAACAGTGCAACCTGACACTATGTCTAAAAGCACTGAATTTTCTCCTATTATCATCCTTTATGACTATACTAGCAATGCCCCCCATGGCAGACAACCACTATTTTCTCATAATTCCAAAAACATTGTTGAGACCATCATATTTGCTGATAAATATTAAATGGATTGTAGGGTGGAGTTCAGCTTCGAGACTGATGCACTGAATTGAAAAGCATTTATTACTGAACGTATCTTTCCAAAACATTCTCTGGACTGAGATTATTCAATTACTTCCTTCTAAGGAAATGTTTGTGTTGCACAAACTTGGCAAGCCAGCACAAAACCCTTCAGCTGTTTGTTCACACTCATGACGTCTGAACAGCTGACTCCTGCCGTGAGTGAGCCTCGGGCAAGTCACCCTGCACTGTGGAAACGAGGAAGTGCCTCACCTTGACTTCTGACGAAAGCAAGTTACACAGAGATCTGCTTGCCACATACCACCTCTGGGGTTTGGACATTATATTAACACTTTTCTTCAAGAGTGGGTAAAACGCATCATGTCCTGAAATGAAATTTACACAACTCTCCTTCCCACAAAAATACAATCAGCCAGGATGTGTTTAGTGTCCAAATTGTATTAGTTTTGCACAGGAGCTACACAGTTAACCTACACTATATGACCAAAAGGTATGTGGACACCTGACCACGTGCGTCTTAAATATGCCGTTCTAAAATCATGGGCAAAATATGGCATTAGGTTCCCCCCTGCCCCATTTTCTTCTGTAACAGGTTCCACTATTGGAGCATATCTACAGGAATGTGTGTTCATTTAGCCAGGAAAGCATTGGTAAGGTCGAGTACTGATGTTGACGGAGAAGCCCTGGTGTGCGGTTTGTGTTCCAATTCATCTCAAAGGTTAAACACCGTGGGATTGTGGGGGGAACGGGTTTGGGTCTCTTGGTTACAGTGGCCAAGAAGTGCGAAACAAAATTACATTAGCGGAACACTTTTACCAGGCCTGAAACAAATTTACAAACAAAAATCTTCACAGAAGGGGAACGTACCGAATGCCGAAGTACGGTGGCCAGGAAGTGAGTCGTCAGCGGTCAATTCATGTCCCCTGTGTCCGAAATCACTCACGACTCACTATATAGAATTCCCTATATAGTGAGTAGTGAATGAGTGAGTGATTTCGGACACAGCCATTGTCTTGTTCCCTGTGCGCTTGATCTTTCTGTCTGGTCTGTGTCCTTTAAAAATTCTAGACACTGTCCACACGAACCACGTTAAGCGGTTCATGTGTTTTCCACAAAAGGGGGAAAACATCATTTGGTCACAGTCGACGTTCCGTCACCATAAACTCCATAGAAGACAACACGAATTAATCGGTCACTCCATCACTTCCGGGTCATTTGCGGCATTCGGTACATTCCCCTTCCGTGAAGATTTGCGTTTATAAATATGTTTCGGGACTGGTTAAAAAAAAAAAAAGTGTTCCCCGACTTGTAAATTTGTCTTGGCGCTCATAAAAGTGTTTTGCGTCTTGTCAGTTTGTTTTCCAAGATGTAAGTTTGCCTTATAAAATGTAAAAGTGTTCCACGTTTTGTAATTTTGTTGGCTGAGGCTAAGGACACCGCTGCTGTTTCCCTAAAATATATTACTTGTGGCCACTGCCGCCATTTCCCTAAATTAAATATCTTACTTGCAGCCACCTAACCCTAGCGTAAGGAGTACTTAAACTTGGCATCGTACAGTGGCTGTCCAGGCCTGATGTTCTTATTAGCTTTAATGGTTCTGGAATTCTTCACAGTAAAAAGGTGACCATTTGTTTTGCACCACACACTAAAAACCTCTTTGAAGTGCTCCTAACTTTCAAATGGTGTGTCGAGCGTCTCCAACCCCCCTCCATCTTCAACAGTTCAAACGCCCACCAGATTTGACCGGAAGAAAGAGATTGCGGTTTTGTTCTGATTGGTTGAGAGTAGTTGCGTCCAAGATCGGAATTTCCTGCATTTGGGAAACAGCGGCGGTGGCTCTAGAGACAGCGAATTTTGTTTTGCACTTCCTGGCCACCATACTTAGTTCTAGCCATAATGGAAATCATAATGCTACAGCATACAAATACATTTTTAGACAACTTTGTGGTGGCAGTTTGGGGAAGGCACATAGGTATGAGAGTCAGGTGTCCACATACTTTTGGGCAGATGGTGTAGCTAATGCGTGATGGAAGTTTAGAGTCTTGAGTTAAGCTAAGGAATCAGACATGATTGGAAGTGTGTGTGATGGCACCTCAAAGTTGATTTTCCAATAAGCGAAGAGTGTTTTCCCTCTGATACCACAGCGATTTGTCAGTGCGAATGTTTTTCTTAATTTTTGGTTGGACATTCCATAATAATCCCCGGGTAAGTTCCTACTATGGAAATGCTAATAAAGGAGTGCATTGTTATAAACCTTGCAGGTGGAACTAATGTCAGGGGAAGGGTGCTACTATAGAAAACTAAACACCTGCTGACCAGTTGGAGTCGTGCCTTCAACAGTGCTATGGTACAGAATGATGCATCACACAACAAACTGTTACATCAAGTAAATCTCAAAAATACTATATAAAATGTACTGAATCTAAAATTTATGTAAAATGCAAAAAAGGCCATTCACATGCTAAAATCAGAAGCTTCACATATCTGCCTAATTTCACGGCATGCAATTTAGTATCACACTACACACATCAGATTCAGGTATAAAAGCGGGCAGTACTGTTTTCAGGGTTTAAGTTCCTCAGCCTCAGTTACATCGCTTACGTTCATAACTGGACTCAAGTAAAGTTGCACGCAGGACTAGTTTTTTTTTCAATCCCACTCACAAAATTACTATTCATCTACCCACCGTATTTTCTAATCAATATAATTGGTTTCATTTTGCAAAATAAACGCAAACTAGTAGCCTAATTTAAACCACTTCAACCCTGACCATGCACTTAAGCCAAATTAAAAGAAAAAAAAAAAGTGTGTTTCCGGTAACCAGACCGATCAAGAATTTTTTTGCGTCGAAATTGCTGACCGTAAAGTTATTACAAATTTCCCTCGATGTTTTAGTGTAAGCTATAGAAGCATACTGCTGCCACACTCAAAAAAAAATTGGCTTAGTATCAAGTAATTACGTGAAAACTTTGTTATAATATCTTATCACATTTTTACAATATATTTATCATGTATAACATGATATCACGTTATTTCATGATTTTTCATGTAATAACGTGAAAACACCTGATCAAGAAATAACGTGAAAGTATGGTTTAACGTCCTAGGCTAGGCTACTTCCATTAAAAGCAGACGGCCTAGCCGAG
>JAPEKM010000004.1:19322404-19334027 GCA_027575975.1 Cathorops multiradiatus
GAAACTTCCACATCATTGCATTCCATTTTTATTTACAATTTGTACTTTGTCCCAACTTTTTTGGAATCGGGGTTGTATAATAGTATTTTATATTATTTATTTACATGTATGCCATTTGGCAGACACCCTTCTCCAGTGCCATATACAGATGTGCTTTGAAGTCTCAGTTAATAAATAAATATTGATACTGGTTGAAGTGCTAATTTAAATACTTCAGGAAGAGGTATGCCATTAGATGCCAGAACAGAACAGAGTCTTGATGCATACATCCCTTGTACCCTGAGAAATGGTGGGACCACTCAAGCAGTACTAGATGATTGGAGGGATTACCTCAAAGCACTCATCACATCCTGCACTGCACTATCCCATATCAAGTGTAACAGTTGAAAAGTTTCAGGTTAAATCCAGCTAAATGGGACAATTCCACCACCTGCTGTCATAAAGTTGTACCTGCATGAGTAGTAATGGCAAAGGATTGTGGGTAATCCTCAAAGGAATGGAGGATTTCTGACAAGGCAGAGTATGTGCTGTTTGTCCACAAGAGATGACGGTTCTACTCTACCTTATTATCCTTTGTTATGAATGCAGATGTGGAATAAACCTGCTGTTACCACAAGTCTGACCAGTCCCAGAAGAGTCATTTTAGGCAGAAGACATCTCACAAGAGTTACACAAGCAGGAACAGAGTGGCAGTGAGTATTCAAGAGGGTACAAGGCAGAGTATTGGGGAATGCACAGTTGGTGAAGGTGAGGAGTGTACATGGAGATGTTCTCAAGTATCCACTATTCAGTTCAGGGGTGAAAAACATAGGCCACAGTTTAGTTCTCATCTCACCCATCCACTGATTTTGAGAACCAGTTGGACATAGTTTCAAGCCTTATGCCCAGGTCAGACAGCAGGCTGCAACTAGTTTTCAACTACTTGTATCTACCTGTGATAGCAACATTGCAGGTAGATGCAAAACTGGTCTTACGTCAACACATGACAATGCAGATAATGGCAGAGTGTTGCAGAGGGTCTTTAGTAGAGGCAGGTTGATGCAAGTGCATCATGACCTGTTTGCATTTCAGCTATGATTTGCTTCCAATTGGTGCAAATAGTAGGTTGAGGCAGGCAGTTGTGCAACGCTTGAGCAACCAACTGTGGGTTGAAAAAAGCATGATCAAGTTCAGCCCCGCAATGGAAAAGAGCTCTCAGTTCAAAGAACACAGTTCAGAAGTTTAAAAGTTCAAAGTGCTTCTGCATTGGGAAAACCACACGCTCACAGTCCCAATAAAAGATATCCACAGAAGAGTGAAATACTCCACAGCATGCGGCAAAGTAACAAAATAATAGAATACAAAAACCAAGGGGATAAAGAGGTGACAAACCATATCTTAAGGTGAAGACAATCCCATGCTGAATGAATATCTGAGCAGTATAATATAGAGTCGTGGATGAGCTGATGAGAGACAGGTGTACTGGCCGGAGCATGGGGAAAGCTCGGGGAAAATCGGGGAATGGGGTGAAAGATTGCATTAGGACCTAGATGTTTCCAGTTAGCACTTGACAAGATTCAGCTTAAAAACCCTGTGTCTTGCAATACATTTGACCACAGCAAAGGATTTGATGCAAAACACCTGTGTCCACCTGCATTTGGTCACCACCCGACCGATCTCAGGTCGCAGCATACGTCTTTCTGCTGTCTGACCTGGACATTAGTAAAGTACTCCTTTGTGGATGGGTCCTACTGTAGCACAACTCATGAGAATTCCAGGCCAAAGTTATCTGGGGAGGTAGTCCCAGGGCTGTCTATGTCAGTCCCACATTAGGGGGACATGGAGGGTGGGAAGAGCTCCACCCCTTCACTCTCTGCAGGGATACCCCTTCAGGATTTCCTGTTGATGCAGTCACAAAACGAGACTCCCAGGCATATTTTGACCAAGTGAGAGTAATCATTGGTTAAAACCTACAGCCTAACATTGCACTCTCCTTCCCATACTTATCCATTATTAAAGCTAGGTTATTTCAAGTGATGCAGGACACTCACACAGGGGGAAGAAATGATTCAGTTGTTGGTCTCAAAGAGCCACAGGGAACTCATCATAATGCCATGATGGGGCATTTAGTCCAGGATGAAACACTGAATCAAATCACGGCCTGTTTCTATTAGCTGGGCATTCAGGGCAATGTTTGCAGGTGGTGCATGGCATGTCAGGAATATCAGCTGGTGAATTTGTCAGCCACCCCAAAAGTGCAATTGTGCCCTTTGTCCCCAGAATTGGTATGACTCTCATCAGGCTATTATATTGATCTGCATGGGGGTTTCCCATTTGTATTAGTCTTAGGGGATTATGCAATATGATATCCAGTGCCTATATGGAACATTTCTGCATGCAGTGTTGCAGAAGCACTCTTCCACTTTATCTCCCTAGTTGGGATTCCAAAAAAGATCCTGACTGATCAAGGCACAACATTCATGTCATGCACACTTTGCAAACTTCATGAATTACTGGGGATTAAATCAATTTGTAACAGTGTTTACCACCTACAAACAAACAAACAAACAAACAAACAGTCTGGTCAAACGATTTCATCAAATGCTTAAAAACATGATTCATAAGTTTGTTCACAACAATGCCAGAAATTGGGACAGGTGATGAGAACCCCTCTTGTTTGCAATATGAGAATTCCTGCAATCCTCCATGGGGTTCTCCCCATTTGAATTGTTATATGGTATTGGGCCTCATGGCATCTTAGACATCAATTAAGGAAAATTGGATGGAGGGACCTTCTACTAGTAAAAATGAATTCAGTACATTCTTGACCTGAGAGCAAAACTCCACACAGTGAATCATCTAACCTAGGGGGAATTTACTCCAGCCACAATAATAGCAGACCACAAGTTGGCCTAGTGGTTAGCGTGTCTGCCTCTCAACCGGGAGATTGCAAGTTCTACTTGTGGTCAGGTCATACCAAAGACCATCATAAAAATGGTACCTACCACTGTCTGGCAAGGCATGCTACAACATAGATGTGAGTGGGGAAGTCAAACTCTCATGGTTACCAGAGGACTAGTCCCCCACTGTAACCCTAGCTGTATAGGTTAAAGGCTGGGGGTTATTGAAATGGAGATCAGTGCCACATCCATAAGCCTTAAAGAGTTGGTTAGTACTGGGACAGGGGACTGCCTGGGAAGACCAGATTCTGGCATGAGAGGGAATTTGACTTGACATTGACAAGAATAGCAATCATGGTTAGGTAATGGGGACTTGGCTATGTGGATTTCCACAGGTAGATAAGTGCTTGTTTTACTACCCATGTTGAGGTCTAAATTATTTGCAAAATGCAAGAATACTTTGAGGTCACACATCAAGCTGACTACAGGGTTAGGTGAATTGCAGGTGATGCACACCAGATTTACCACTTCAATCTCCTGAAACTGTGGAGAGAGGAGTTTCCTGTGGTTCTGACAATGGTGGTTCAAGTGAGGGAGGAACTGGAAGGTAAGTCTAAAAAGTTCAGTCCAATTCAACCTGGTCTCCTGTAGAGACCACCTCTTACTGTCTCAGAGAACACAGGTTGCAGGAGGAATTCTCCAATGTGTTTTTGCCTCTGCCTGCTCACACTAGTCTCATAGTGCACCACATTGAGAGTCCTCCAGGAGTAGTAGTATGCAGTCATCCATTTCAGCTCCCCAAACAGAAAAAAATGCATTTTGGGATGAACTCAAGGCAATGCTTGACATGGGGGTAATGGAAGAGTTGCACAGTGATTGGAGCAGCCCAGTGGTTTTAGTTCCCAAAACTAACAGGTCAGTCCAGTTCTGTGTAGACTTTAGAAAGTCAAGGCAGTTGTAGAAGCTGTCCGGATGTGGGTGGAGCATGGAAGTACAGCAGGCTGTTGTTAATGTTCAGATTAGGTTTATTTTGGCTTTTCAGCACAATAGTGTTTCTCATTTGGGACAAACACACACACACACACACACACCATCATGCTCTGGTCCCAATCTCTTGTTCTCTGCTCTCTCACTCCTTTTATGGAGCACTGTCACTGCAAGACACAAACACGCATTAATTGACAACAGGTGTAGTGATTTGGCCACTCACCTTCCCCAAATCTGCCATCCATTCACAAACAGATGCTTGGCCATGCCCCCGCTGCTACATACCCCCACTGCCTGACTCAGGCTGGGGAGCTGTTTGGCCTGCAGTGAACTCCCCCTCCCCCCAATGGGACAGAAAGTCTGCCACCACCATCTGTGCCCCCAGCCTGTGGACCACCTCGAATTTGAATGGCTGGAGGGTGAGATACCAAAGGGTGAGCCACACGTTGGCATCCTTCATGCAGTGGAGCCACTGGAGGGGCACATGATCCGACCAGAGGGTGAAAGGGCATCCCAGTAGGTAGCACCGGAGGGTGAGGACTGCCCACTAGATGACCAGGCTCTCTTTCTCTATTGTGCTGTACTTGCTTTCATACATTGACAACTTTCGGCTAATGTACAACATGGGATGTTCCTTCCCCTCCACCTTCTGGGACAGAATGGTCCCCAGCCCCCTGTCCAATGTGTCCATCTGTAAAATAAAGGGGAGAGAGAAGTCAGGGGAGTGTAAAAGTGGCCCCCACACACTGCAGCCTTTACCTTAGAGAAAGCCTGTTGGCATTGCTCCATCCACTGGACTGGATCTGATGCTCCCTTTTTAGTGAGATCAGTCAGTGGGCTGGTGATGTCCGAATAATTAGATATGAACCTATGATAGTAGCCAGCCAGCCCCAGGAACTGTCTCACCCACTTTTTGGTCTTGGGCCTTGGGCAGGCCACAATCACTGCAGTCTTGTCCATGACCCAAGTGGAAACCCAGATACCATACTTCCACCCGCCCAATTGCATACTTTTTTGGGTTAGCTTGAGACCCGCATGCTTCAGCGACTTTTGGATGGCCTTAAGGTGTTCGAGGTACCACAGCCAATCATTGTTATAGATGATAATGTCATCTAGGTATGTGGCTGCATGGGGGTGGAGAACCCTGTCCATGAGCCGCTGGAACGTCGCAGGAGCCCCAAACAACCCAAAAGGAAGTGTGATGAACTGGTGTAACCTAAACGGTGTGGAAAAGGCCATTTTCTATTGGGATAGAGGAGTCAAGGAGATCTGCCAATATCCCTTCGTTAAATCCAGTGTAGAGTAAAAGCGAGCATTGCCTAATCGATCGAGCAACTTATCAATGTAAGGCACTGGGTATGCATCGAATTTAGACACCACATTGACCTTTCTATAGTCCACACAGAACTGGACTGACCCATCAGTCTTGGGAACCAGGACCACTGGGCTGCTCCAGTTACTGTGGGACTCTTCAATTCTGCCCATTTTGAGCATGGTCTTGAGTTCCTGGACCACTTTTTTTGTGTGTTCAGGCAGGTGGTATGGGCAACTGTGTCCTACCACCCCTGGGGGTGTCTCAGTGTGGTGTTCTATGAGGTGGGTGCAGCCAGGCAGGGGTGAAAACACATCAGAAAATTCCTTTTGCAACTGGGCTGCCTCTGTGAGTTGGGCCAGGGAGAGGTGGTCTACACAAGGGACTGGAGTGGCTGGAGATGTAAATTTTTTTTGTACCTCTGGCCCCAGCTCTGCCTTCTCTGGGACTACTGACATCAAAGCCACGGGGACCTCCTCATTCCAGCACTTTAACAGATTGAGGTGGTAAATTTGTAATGCTCTATCCCTGTCCGTTCGCCTCACATCATAGTTGACGTCCCCGACTTCCCATGTGACCTCGAAGGGCCCTTGCCACTTGGTGATTAATTTGGAGCTCGACGTGGGCAATAACATGAGCACTTTTTCTCCTGGCATGAACTGTCTAAGGTGCATACCACTGTTGTACAGTCGGACTTGATGTTCTTGTGCCTACTGCAAATTCTCCTGGGTTAAGTGGAGTTTGGCATGCAGGTTAAGAACGTATTGAATTTCGGTCTTGCTAGGCGAAGGTCCCTCCTCCCAATTTTTACATAGCATGTCGACAATGCCAAGTGGTTTATGCCCATATAATAATTAAAATGGAGAAAAACCCCTGGAGGCTTGCGGGATCTCTCGTACTGCAAATAACAGGGGCTTGAGCCATATATTCCAATTACATGCATCTTCACTTACGAACTTCAAAATTATGTTTTTGAGTGTTTGATTAAAGTGTTCCATGAAACCATCCATTTGTGGGTGATAGACACTGGTGTGGATAGACTTAATTCCCAACAGCCTATACAGTTGACATAGTGTGCGTGACATGAATGTAGTGCCTTGGTCTGTCAGGATTTCTTTCAGAATCCCGACCCAGGAGATAATACGGAAGAGCACTTCAACAATACTGCATGCTGAGATATTGCAGAGAAGCACTGCTTCTGGATATTGCTTTGCATAGTCTACCAGAACTAAAATAAATCGATATCCCTGTGCTGACCAATCTAATGGCCCGATGAGATCCATCCCGATTCTTTCAAAAGGGGTCTCGATCAAAGGGAGGGGTACAAAGGTGCTTTTGGAGTGGCCATGGGATTTACTAATTGGCATTCGTGGCATGCCATGCACCATTGACCGACATCCCCACGAATCCCTGGCCAAAAGAAGTGGGCCATTATTTGGGCTAGTGCTTTGTCCTGCCCTAAGCATCCAGCCATGGGATTAAAATGAGCCACCTGGAATATGAGTTCCAGGCAGCTCTTTGGGATTAATAACTATGTTATTTTTTCACCAGTTTGAGTGTCCTGCGTCACTCGGTATAACCTATCCTTAATAATAGAAAAGTAGGGGAAGGCCGGCATTGCATTTGGCTGGAGAATTTGACCACCAATTACTCTCACTTGGTCAAATGCATGCTGCAGAGTCTCATCTCATGACTGCTTTAGCAGGAAATCCTCAAGAGAATCCCCAAGAGAGGGAGGAGGAGTGGGGTGCTCCTTACTCTGCATATTGCCCTGATGCGGTGCTGATGTAGATGGCTCTGTGACAGCTTCTCCCGCCAATGCTAGTCCGGGATCTTCCTGAGACATATTACTGCAGGATCCAGTTTGTACTATGTGTTTCATTAACTCTTTAAATCCTGGCCAATCAGTCCCCAAAATCAGTGAGTGGGTGAGATGAGGGTTAACAGCCACCTTTACATGATGCTTTTCTCCCCAAAATAGAATGTCGATGGACACTAAAGGGTAGTTGTGAACATCCCTGTGCACACACAATACCTTCACCACTTGTGCACTCCCCAATGCCTCACCTTGCACCAGGCTTTGGTGGATTGAGGTCTGGTTACAGCCAGAATCCACCAAGGCCTGATATGTATCCCCTTGGACACTTACCAGTATATGATATGCTCCGGCCTGATCGAGGGCAGTTTCTGGCACATTGGGGACCCGGACCACCATGCCCACCTCCATTGCGGTGCACTGATTTTGGAGATGTCCCGGCTCCCCACAGTGCCAGCACACTGGCCCAGGCTCTCCTTCTGCACTGATGTTATGGACATCACTCACCTGGGGGGAGAAGACACAGACAAGGAAGGGGGAAATGGGAGGACACCATGGGTGCATCAGGCTGGCTGGGGGGGAGCCAGTCCCCACCTCCGCGGTGGGAGAACAGGTCAAGGATGGGAAGCAGAGGGAGAAAGGAGGAGGAGAAGCATGTCTCCCTGCTATCAGAACCGCTGCCATGTGGTCCTCTGCCAGCTTGATGGCTTGGTCCAGTGACGTCAGGCGATGACACTAGACCCACTCCACCAGTCCTTCCAGAAGTCACATGATGAACTGTTCCAGTGTCACCAGGTCGATAATTCCCTCTGCGTTGTGGTTGTCTGCTCTCAGCCACTGCCAGCAGGCGTCCCGGAGTTGTTGGTCGAACACAAACGGCCGGCTTACCTCCTCCAAGCACAGCAAGCATAAGTGCTGATGCTGTTGCTCTGGGGAGCGGCTGACATACTGGAGGATGGCTTTCTTGAGGTCTGCATATACGAGCCAGCTGTCAGTAGGGAGCTGCAGTGCGGCGAGCTGCGCCTTGCAGGTCAGCAGGGGAAGAAGATGCACTGTGCGCTGCTCGACCGGCCAACCCCACGCCTCCACTGCTTGCTCAAAGAATGCAAGAAATACAATACTGTTTCTCATTTGGGACAAACACACCGACACACACCATTTTGCTCTGGTCCCAATCTCTTGTTCTCTGCTCTCTCACTCCTTTTATGGAGCAGCATCACTGCAAGACACACAAACACACATTAATTGACAACAGGTGTAGTGATTTGGCCACTCACCTTCCCCAACTCTGCCCTCCATTTACAAACCGACACTCAGCCAAGCCCCTGCTGCCACAGTGGTGTTTAAATTTCACACATATCTGTAGCCTCACATTGATGAGGTGCTTGATCAGTTAGCTGCAGCTTGCTTTTATTCGACACTGGATTTGACCAAGGGATATTGGCAGATTCCCTTGACCCCAATATCCTGTGAAAAAACAACCTTTTCCACTCCATTTGGTTTACACCAATGTCACCCTTCTTTTTAGGTTGTTTGGAGCCGCATTGATGTTTCAGTGACTTGTGGCATGTTTCCTATTTGGATGATATAATTCATAGTAATGATTAGCAGTGCCATTTACAACATCTGAAGACTGTCCTGAGATGTCTGAGATGCATGGGACTCACAGCAAACCCAAGGAAGTGTGCAGTTGGATGTGTGAAAGCACAGTATCTGGGCTTCCACTTTGGTCATGGGCAAATGCATCCCCAAATTGATAAGACTGCACTGACTGTGGCCTGCCTAAGACCCAAGATCAAAAAGGGGGTGACAGTTCCTGGGGCTGGCTGGCTATTACAGAAGGAAAGGGGGAAAAGGCACAATTTAAAAAAAAATCTTTGTGATGTTAGAAGCTTGTTTTATACTTGTTAAATGTAATTCAATTAATTTTATTCCTTTAGACATGCATTCACCAAACACATTTTTAGGAAGCCCATTCAATAAATAAAGAAACCTGCATTCACAGATAACTTTTTTTGTTTGCTTACATACTACAATGCTTTTTGACATAGGTGTGTACATTGCAAGACCATCCAAAGTTACACCTTAGGTTGAAAATGTTAAGTAGTCAGTGTGCAGTAAATGATCCTCAAAGTAAACAAGTAAATTCTTTCACATTCAAAGCTTTACTCTTTTTTGTATTAATTCTTTCTAATGCGGTAATACACAAGACTTTTTGATTTGATATAAAGGACCTTTCTTTTTTTTTTTTCTCTCAGTGACCTAATTTGCTATTTGCTTCAAACTCATAAAAAAGCAGGTCAATTGGTGTATGCAGCCTAGAGTATGTGAATATAGTTGCTAAGCAACCACACCACATAGATGATAGCAAAGACTAAGTGATAGTGGTAACTAGGCTTCTGTTATTATGTCAGATCATTATACCACTCATACACAATGTCTAATTAAATTACCTGACAGTAGAAATTAATCATGACCTTTGACAGCTGAGTGCATTTATCAGGCATTGTTTGCTCTACCACACTACAGTTCACACATAATTTACTTCCCTGTCAATTTACTAAAAGTGCGCAATGTATCCAAACATGACTCCAGGAAGTCACATTTGGTTACACTGTGCTCCCTTTAGAAATAAAAAAAAAAAAAATATATATATATATTTCCTGTAATTTGCCAGTTTTCTTGATAGGATTTTTGTCATCTATCTTTTAAATCTTTTATATTTTTCTTTTTCTATTTCTACAGTATGTAAGTAAATACAGTTGCAAAAAGCATTTCTTTGCATATCATACCATGTACAGTTGTGTGTATGTGACTAATAAAATTTGGTTTGATTTGAAGTGGCCTGAATACTGCTTTTTTAAAGATTTAGGTATGTGCTCTTAGCATAGGGATGGATTAATGATATTTAGTAACGATTTTGAAATTACATTCAGTACCTCTTTCAGAAATTTTATGGACACAAGTGTACACGTTGCTGAATATCATAACCTTTGAGAGACAATAAAAAGATGTTTTGTACTTGGTGTTCATGATTCAGTTTAATGTGATAACGAGGAAATAAATTTGTGGTCTCTGTATCCTAATATACACAAGTTACATTTTGTGTTCACACTTCGCAGTGTTTCATTTTCAAATTAAAACAGTTCTGCCCCTGCATTGGTTAATTTTTGTGCCCATAAAGGTGAAAAATTAAGTTTGTGTGTGTTTTTTTTACACTGTACATGAATTTTAAATTGGGGAGGGTCAGATCATTGTGAATCTATACACTGTGATGATTAATTTAATGAAAATGTCTATTTGCACATGCGTGACAATAGTCATATGGCAGCTTTTCAGCTATTTACACCTGAATTAGCTAATTTGGCTATTTATAACTGATTAGGGCTAGGGTGTAAATAGAGTTGTTGGCTCCAGACAGCTGGGTACTTGTCTGTGAGTAGTGCTATATGCACCTGGGAGTAAATAGCTACATTGGGTATAGACCCCTTGTGTATGACGTCATACATCACATGATAATTTCTCCTGGGGGACACCCAGACATCATCTTTCCTGTAAGCAAGGCTTAATTTGTCTTAAATTAGGTTCATGTTTGTGCTGTTTTTGGTTGTTCCAATCATTCAAATAGAGAAAAAGACAAAAGGTATTACTGTCTCCCTGGAACCTTGTCTTGAATTCTGATTGTGTCTTAGGAACTTGACTTGGGCATTTCTTTCTTTAGAAAGGAAGGATCTCTGATCTGGGAGTAGGAGATTTTTTTTTACAGTAGTAAGAAGAACCTGGTATGACTTTTTTATCTGGAACTGTCAGTTAATCCCTTTGTTTCACTCCAGCTTCAACAGCCCACAACAATGATGCTACGTGAGAACAGCGCTCTCTAAGGCCTGCCATACAGTTGCAGTGCATGGCCACGATCTTGCCATTTTTTTCACTGACAATCCACAGAGTTAAAGGTTTTTTGGTCATTCTTTGTGAGTGGTTAACCTGGAATAGAAAATAGGTTATATTCAGTCACATGACTTTTGCTTGTGAGTTTACTTCCAGTGAATGAAGTGGTAGTCAGACAAACCAATCTGGCTGCTGGCATGTAAAGAGCTTGTGAAACTGTCACCAACTATTTTTGCAATTTAGAGGCCAATGCACAGTCAAGATACCTTAAGAAAGTTGCTCCTTACGATGGGATAGATCCTTACATAATAGTAAAGAAATATTTTTCCTGTGAGTTGGAAAATTATCCATCCGTTAAGTTCCCTGACATCTCAAACTATCTGGCACTGCAGACATCATTCTACACAGACAAACAGATGAAAACCTGTGGCTGGGTTAAAGATCTGGGGATCAAAACACTACAAGATAAATCCTGTATTGTTTATGCCTGGGTAAGTAGGCATTTTTGGACTTTTTGTACACGTATTTGCGATGGTTGCTAGAACATGGCAAGTCAAGTCAACTTTATTGTCAAATATGCTATGGACCTTGTGTGCCTAACATCACACGTGACGTCACGGTCATGTGTTCCGGGTTAGACCACCATGCTGAGGATCACGCTTTCGCAAGTTTGATAGGGATACACGCTGTTGTCTTCTCAACTTGTGCTGAATCCCTGGATGTCACAGCAAAAAAATCGCT
>JAPEKM010000004.1:19738123-19749922 GCA_027575975.1 Cathorops multiradiatus
ACAAAACTTCCCGTGTTATGAGCTTGTTTTGAAAACAGCGCACGACCGGTATGCGCATGCTCCGTGACGTCACTTCCAGGTTCAGTGTGTTGGTCCCGTGGCGTCATGTCACCACCTACAGGCCTGGCAGTGTACTACAGCGTTTTGTGTCATTTCCAGTGAATCGAAACGGAGCCATGTTTACGGAGATTTTTTTAAACGACAGCGTATTGGGTGAGGCTGCGTACTCATGTGGACGGGGCCTAAGTCATCCAGGTCATCATAAACCATATGTACTAAAGAAGGCAACTGGACTTGCTTGAAATTCTTGACATTTCACCTCTCATCCAAAAGGCATCTTCAGTTCTGTCTGACTAGTAAGGAGTTCTAGGTATTTATCCTCTAGTGGACCAAAAGCAACCCTAATGAAAGTCGTTGAGGTCACATGCATCATTGACCCTCTAGTTTCAGGACTGCAATGTACGCATTTCAGCCAGAGAAGACCGGTGGTTTGAAAGAGGAGTAAAAGAAGCCATCTTCATCAACCCAGAACAACCATCACTGAACAGAGGAGGTTGTCTTATCAGCCACCTACAATGCGGTCCTTGACACACTTCCCCGAAAACTGAATACACATCCATACCAAGACTCACATGATGGCAGAGAGAATCAACAACCCACAGATCACCCTAACAACCCTCTACGCTGTTAACACGATTCACACCCAGCCTCCAGTAACCCTAACACCTACAGGATGACTGAGAGGGTCAACGGCCCATGTGACCTCAACGATTCACCTTAGGGTTGCTTTTGGTCCACTAGAGGATAAATGCCTGGAACTCCCCACTAGTCAGACAGAACTGAAGAAGCCTTTCAGACAAGAGGTGAAACGTCTTCAAGAATTTTAAGCAAGTCCAGTTGCCGCCTTTAAACGAACCTTAGCTTTGAGTCTTTATAGGTCCCTCTAAGCATTGTCCATTTACCTTCTAACAGACAATGCACATACCTTGCTTAAAAAAACCTAAATGCTCCCAACAATCATTTTCACATGGTGTTGCAAAAAAGTTAGAATGCTTAAATTTCAAACGGCTTGGGGGAAAAAAAAGGTTCATTATATTTAAGACTTTAAACAATCATTGTATATTTGAGTCTTACATTTTATAAATAGATTAATGCAAAAAAAAACAAACAAACACATTAGAACGCTACCTTTGCAAAGCACACATAGCGATGGTAATCTGTGACATACACTCCCGTGGATCTGCTAGTGAGCTTTAGGTCTCACATACTACATTCACCTGGCTCTTGTTTGTTTCTAACAATGGCTACAATGAAATCGGGTAACTATAGTGCAGTCCTGCTCAGAGAGAAAAACAGCAGCATGTTTAAACATGCCAATTCACTACTTTTTTGTTCCAATTTGTCATCTCTATTAACCTTCTATACCTACTAAATTGTGTTCACATGTAAAATTAAAACAAGATAGGTAGCAAGATCTTTGAGAAACAGCCAACAATACGTCATTTGCTGGTTCACACACAAACCCAGTAAGTAGTTATTTGTATTCTTATATTCATTTTCTGTATCCATTCATAATGGACTTTGATTCCATACTGCTTATGAAGATCAACAAAACATCCTTGTATTTCCGAGGTTTTACAGCATCTCCAATTAGGTTACAGTAAAATAGACTGCTTCTTCTGTAAATCTAATACTTGGTAGCTTTTGAGAAAAATGAACAAGCTTTTTCTTGAGTTATCCCAATTCTATTTGTCATATGTATACACATACATCTATGTTTATTAAATCAACAAATCTGATGCATGAAAACAGGAAGATGTGGTATGCTTTTACAGAGTGGTTCTTTTCTTTATGCTACTCAACACAGGTGTGTGTATGGTATGAACTTACTGTTGTGTAATGTTGTGAAAAATAAGGTATACAAGCAATTTTAAACAATTTATTCAAAACCTGAAGCTGAAACAGGAAATTTGAGACTTTTACATTCTCATATGCCAACCCCCCCAAAAAAACTTTATCCTAGTATTGTTGGTCTTTTATGATGTTTAAAAAGCAACCACAACAACATGTCAAATTTATATAGTGTTTTTTCAAAGTATACATAAAAAAAAATAGATGGCAGTCACGTAAATGGTGCTGCATTACTCGTTCGATCATAATTTCCAAGGTCACTATACTTTCTCAGTGCAGTGATACTGACTGTTTAACAAACACTGCCCTCTACTGATGCACACAGGAATTGACATAACTGCGAAATAATAACCCGACACTTGCAGGACAACAGACTGAATTATTCATACCAATGTTTCGTTTCATTTATCCTTTTCTTCGTTTTGTGAATATTTGAAACTGTTCTCATGGGTTTTTATTGTCTTGCTGGAACTTTAATCCAATATGACAGGAAGATTTTTTCAAGCTCTATTTTCAAGTCAGTGCAAGCACTGGAACTGTTTTGTTTGGATGCAATTCATTGTTATTTTTAGTGTTTGCACTCTTGCTGCTTTTGTCAACAGAAATTAATAAGATGCACTGACATGATCAAAATGTTATGCGACATTCGAAACGCATCGCTGCAGTAGGATTTTTGTACCCATCCTAATCCATAAACTGTGACCACAGATGGAGACCCTCTCTTAGTGCTGAGGCAGGATTTTTATTTTCCTGACTTGTCAAGACCCTTTTCTTATAACTTGGTCTTGCAAATGCTCATACTTCTGGAATAAAGTACTGATAATGATTTTTAACTATAACAAGAACAAAATCTAGTTATCGCAAATAAAGGGCAGTTCACACAAAGCTTTTCTAGAGCGTTTTAGTTATGTAGGAGGGTTTTATTTTTTAAACAGCATTTAAATCCAAACTAAATGAGCTCCACCACAAAGGTGCATTCGAAGTGTAAGCTCCACAGAAACACATCCAAATACATACATGAAATTATCACTGGATTAAAATAAGGTATTTACATAACCAACCATATTGATGCTATTAAAATAAGAATATAATGATTAGTCAGTGTTGCATATCTAATTCATTATATCTGGGTTAAAGGTGTTAACCAACTGCTAGGTTAGTATTTTTGCACAGGATATAAAAAGTAACTTGATAAGAGCATTAATCTATAATGGTGAAGGACAAAGGGGTTGGACTTGAAAGTATATCAAAGAGGAGTACTTTTGATTAGCAATTATTTTAGACGTTAAACATCATGTACCACAATTTCCATTATTATTATTGCTGCTGCTGTTAAAGATCAGTAGAAATAACTACAGAACAGGTAAATTAATACAATTATAAAGGACTAAATATGTGCATATATTCTGACCAACATTTATGCAGGTAGGGTGTTTATATATACAAGTGCACCATCCTGTGTCAAATATCAAAATCACAGTCATCACTGCATGCACACCAAAGGGCACCTTTAGCTTCACTACAGTGACACCCTAGGTGGTTATTAATGAAAACCCATTTGCTTCACCTCTTGCAAAAAGTAAAATGTGTTTACTGGTTTTGAGGATGAATCATACACCTCAAAGTTCTGATGCAAAAAGGTGGATGAAAGAACAAAGCACAGTCCATAATTAAGAACAATACCCTAACTATTTTTTTTTAATTCATGGTGTTCTTTATTGCTATATCTACAGAGGGTCATTATGGCTTAATTATATTTATCAGTGGACAATGACTGATTGTTTGAAGAAGTTTCTTCATTAAATTTAATTATTTTTGATGCACAGTCATGATAACTGATCAAAACACTTCCCCGAGTTATGCATCAAGGCTGTATGGGTTTTTTTTCCCTGCTGTATTTTTTAGTAATAAAACAATGACAAAAGTACTCAACAAATCAGCAATTGTACCAGAAGTCAAAGTTTTTCAGTCAATTTACGACATCAGGAGCTCTTCTGCTACTTGATCTGTGTCCCCTGCCTAATTTGAACTGTGCATGCATATAGGGCATGGAACATGGATCTTGTAATCGTATTCTCTCAAACACACACACACACACACACACACACACACACACACACACACACACACACACACACACGAGGGTAAGTTAAAAACGTTCTAAGACAGATGTTATTTCAAAAGGAATTTAAAGGAAATCAAGAAAGGAATACAAAGGAGGAATTATCCGATGGAAACATCGCTTGCAGAAGTGATTGCAGAATTCTCCATTTAGACTTAAATGGAGGATATGTAGAGAAATAGCTGTCATTTTCATAAAGATTTTTTTCTTTTGTCTTAGAACTTTTTGACTTTCCCTTGTGTGCATGTATGAATGAAGCTCACATTAGAACCAAACGCTCACATCAGAACCAAAGAGCCATGGTGTTACAAAAGAGGAATTTCAAAGAGAAAAATGAAATGAAACTTAACTTCAGTACCTGTGTGTGTTATTTTCTCCAGATGGCACCACACCCATGCTAGCAACATTCATGACCTTGTCACTGATCGAGGTGTTTTTGGAGGACATAGTAACTGTGGCTGAGCTTTCATTCATTCCCTGTAGCTTTCCTATAATAGTGTAAAAAAAAAAAAAAGGCTCTATGAAATATCAGGGTACAAACATTTACAAATTCAACTGCCTATAATTGAGACTCTTTGGGACTGTTGCATTAAACAAAATCTTGAACCTGTTATCAAAATGTATTATTCATATTTCAATGCATCAAATATGCATTGAAATATGAATAATGTGTCAAAGAATTCCTTACACCAGGTACAGACCTAAAATGTGTTCTCCATTGAAAAGTACAACCCCTATTCCATAAATTTGTAAATGAAAACCAGAATGCAATATTTTGCAAATGATGGAAACCCTATTTTTCACTGAAAATAGTACAAAGACCAATAAAATGTTGAAACTGAGAACTTTGTTTTTTTGAAAAATATACACTCATTTTGAATTTGATGTCAGCAACACGTTTCAAAAACATTGGGGAAGGGGCATGTTTACCACTGCGCTGCATCATTACCTAGGCAGAAACAGAAAACTCTAAAGGGTTCACAAACTTTCAAGCAACACTTTATGTACCCTAGATCAGGGGTTCTCAATCTTTTCTGCTTCAAGGCCCACCCATTCATACTTGTAACAAGTCGGGACCCATTAAAAAAAGATCCCCAGTTATTTTGGCTCATCTATTCTATTAGAATCTAATAATCTACTGTAAAGTGTATTAACAGAATGCAACATCACCCCGTTATAGATGGGAGCCCAATAATTAAATAAATGGAAAACAACCAAACTGTTTTTAATTGTAGGTATTGTATTTAAAACTGTATGGATGTGCCAGAAACCAACATAAAACCATGCATGCAGGCCGTTTTCAGTCCAAAGGGATTAATGATTCAAAAGTGGAGTTTGGTTGATTACCAAATTTTATTGCCATGTTTGTGTACAGCAAACAATCAAGTTATTAAAACCAAGAAGTACACTCAAAAGAAGTGAATCTAGAAAGCACTCAATGGGATAGATCCTTACACATTAACAAAGAAGGATTTTTCCTAGGAGTTGGAAAAATTATCCATCAGTTGAGTTCCCCGAAATCACAAACTACCCCGTGCTGCAGACATCATTCTACACGGACAAACATGAGAACCTGGAAGAGCATGGAGGCATACAACTTTTTATATGTGGCTGGGTTAAAGACCTGGTGATCAGGACACTACAAGATAGACGGCAGTAGACGAATCTAAGTGCAGGAAGTGTGTTTATTAGCAGGCGTGATATTTACAAAAGCAAAACAGAATATTTAAAGAGTTATAAACAAACTGCTAGAAACAAACATGACAGAGATAATGCTTCACAAAGCCTCTGTGAAAATGGCTCCTGTATTGGTGCATGCTGATTGTGCTCAAATCAGTATCAGGTGTCTCCCAAAATGACTAGGTCCCAAGCGTGCGCACAATGTGTTCCGTGAGTGCACGCAACCACTCAAGCTGCGCCAGGCTCAAGTGCGCAAAAGCACAACAGTCAATTGTTCACCGACTGTGACCACAACTTTTAGCTCACGTGTATATCGCTACCAAAATGCCTCATTTACATCAATAACCTATTGCAAAGCATCGCAAGCTGTAGTGTGACCGTAGTTTAATGAGGCAGATGTGATGTCGGATGCAACCCAGCAATTGTACCCTACTACGAGTAAAAGATGAACTTCAACTTGGGAGGGGGGAAAAAATCACAGCCCACGAGAATGTGCTTCGTGGCCCACTAATGGGCCACAGCCTGGTGGTTGAGAAACATGGTAATAGATCACATGATCCTCCAAATTCTTTGGAATTTTACATTGAGGAACGTTATTCTTAAATTGATGCACTGTTTGCCCACACAGTCTTTCAGAAAGCAGTGAACCCCTCCCCATCTTTACTTCTGTGAGACTCAGTCTCTCTGGGATAACCCTCTTAAAACCCAAATCATGTTACTGACCTGTTGCCAATTAACCAATTTAGTTTTTTTTCTTTTTAAGCATGACAACTTTTTCAGTCTTTTGTTGCCCCTGTCCCAACTTTTCTGAAACAAGTTGCTGACATCAAATTCAAAATGGGTATATATTTTTCAAAACACAATACAATGTCTCAGTTTCAACATTTGATATGTTGTCTCTGTACTATTTTCAATGAAATATAGGGTTTCAATAACTTGCAAATTATTGTATTCTGTTTTTATTTAGTCCACACAGCATCCCAACTTTTTTGGAACTGGGGTTGTGTATACACACATCTTATATATAAAAACATGTTATGCCACAAAATTGAGTTGTACATGAGCTATAAGCCATGTATGAAGAGACTGAGTGGAATAACTTTTCTTCTGTCCACATTCACTGGATTTTGAGGAGAGAGCGCATTTTTACTTTGTTTTTTTGTAAATTAGATAAATAAAAACCTTGTTCAAAACATTTGCCAAAACTATTTCTGCTAGAATGTAAACAAATTTGAAAATGTGAAAAATGCTATAAAAACTCATGAAAAAAAATACACACTTTCTTACCATCAAATACTTTTATTCCATATTTTATTACTTTTTCGGGGGTGTGGATGTTTTCGAGTTTTTATTTTGTCCTTGGTTAGTTCAGCAACACGCTCCACCATTTAGTTTTTCCCTACTTACGGTATATGAGCTGATTGCCTAGAAGTAGAGTAGTCAAGCAGTGTGCATGATTGCTCATATCCAGTGAATGTGGATAGAATAAATATAAATTTTATATTAGAGAGAGAGAGAGAGAGAGAGAGAGAGAGAAACAAGTGTTTTACTGGGAAATATGGCACTTGTATTTTTCATACGAACTACATACGGGACACTGAGTAACATTTTCCAATATCTTCACTCATGAGGAAATCAAAACTCATTGATAAACTTGCATAGTTTCTAATTGTGAATGTGTCAATATAATAAGAAAATTACACATTGGCTTGAAGATATGAAGTTTATCATCTTGTGTTGAAAATTTCATTTTTCATATAAAATACATCTCAGACCTGAGCAATATATTTTCCAGCATCTTTAATGACGTTTCTTCCAATATTTTCCGACTGACTTGATGTGCATTGTCAAAATGGCAAACCGGTATCAAAATTAAAATTGTGATTAACTTGTGTATTTTTGTGGATGAGTCTATAAAATAAAAAGATAACCACCCAATGGCCCAAAGATATGAAGTTTATCTATCTTCTCGTATTGAAAAATACTTGACTCATTCGCTGCACACTCTCGTGAAATATTTTCACCACTTGAACATCAACATATCTTTGTGCCACCGTATATCATCCTACACACACACACACACACACACACACACACACACCATCTCATTATCTGTAGCCGCTTTATCCATTTCCAATTAATTTACTCAAGATATTCTACATTTACCATCACTGAAAGTGAGGGTGTCATATCTTTCAAGCAGAAAAAAAAACCCCAACCAAGTCTCAAGACAAGAGATTATCATGCGAGATGCTGGAAAGAAGGTGAGGTTTCCAGGGGGTCAGCTGAATATGCCTGCACAACAGTCACTAATAAAAGGTATGCCTGCTTCTCACAATATTGTAGCATATTGTAGGTTACGCACAAACAAGAAAGTATCCAGGTGATTCTCACGTTCCCTGGTGGTTATATGGGAATTATGGAACCCAAGTTACTTACATAAATGCCCCCACCCACTCACTGTGCATCAACAGAGCATTTTTGCTCATAATTTCACTGTGAAGTTTGTGTCTGCGAGTCTTACTTTGCTCTTGGTTAAAGTCCTGTTCAGACATGGTGACAGGGAGTAGTAGTTCTCCCACTGCTGGCTGGATAGACACACTGAACTGATCCTCTTTAGTACTGCAAAAACAAAAGTTTATTAACTAACACACACACAATAAATACACACACACACACACACACACACACACACACACACACACACACACACACACCTTCCACATGTTGACTTTCAGGCCCTTGAGGAAAAGGGTCTAAAAGTCAACAAGGGGAAGACCAAAGTCATGATCTCTGGCAATGATCTATACACACCGAGAATCTCTGGAAAATACCATTGTAGTGTGTGCAGAAAAGTGGCTGGCCAGAATTTAATTTTTTGTCATGGTTGCAAAATGTGGGTACACAAAATATGTTCTTGTGTGCAGGGGAGGTTAGTTGAAAATTCAGATTACAAGTGTCAGTGTTGTCTCGGAGGAGCTCGGCCGATTGATGCAAGACCATGCAGTGAGGTAATGTTGGCAAGAAGCAAACTAGAGGTTGTCAATAGCTTCGTAAAGCTTGGTGATGATATCTGCCCAGGAGGTGGTTGTGAACTGGTAACGATTATCAGAACATGTTCTGCTTGGGGAAAGTTTAGAGAGCTGCTGCCACTGTTACCCTGCAAAGCTGTCTCACTTCATACCCATGGTCAACTATACAGCAGTTGTATGCGTAGCAGTGTTATACAGTTCTGAATATTGGGCACTCCAAAGAGATGACCAAAAATGGCTTGAATGTAAAGAAAGAGCCATGCTTTTATGGATGTGCAAAGAGGAACATGAATTAGCACATCTCTTCTGCGGATGCTGAACCTCCGTCGCCTTGACGCTGTCCTCAGATGCAATCGTCTCCATTGGTTTGGACAGGTCTAACACAGTAATTCTTGGATCAACAGATATACTACCTTGGAGCAAACAACCATAGCAGACCTCGAAAAAGTGGGAAAGAACCTGGCTGTGCTGACTTGAAGCTATGGAATATCGTAAAGGAGGCAACTCAAGACCGTGCTGAATGGAGAGCTCTGCTGAAGACTGCTAGTCATACACATGTCTGACGTGTCAACTGACTCAAAATGGACAGTGAGTGAGGGAGGTGGCGTGAAGATATGAAGTTCATCTTCTTGTGTTTAAAATATTTTCACCACTCAAAGATAAACTTCATATTACACAGTTGTACAAAGATCTCTCACATATGTATATAGAAAATTTCTATCCACATTTACTGGATGTGAGCAATTGTGCGCTCTGATTGACTACTATACTACTAGGATATCAGCTCCTATACTATGAGGAGGAAAAAAAAACAAAACAGCGGAGCGTGTTGCTGAACCAACAGAGGATGAAATAAAAACTCTCCTTGAAAATAAAACCCCAAAAATTATTCAAGTATTCAAAACATGCCTCGTCGGCTATCAGCTCATGTACGACTTAATTTCAATTTGCATAGATATTCACCCCCTTTTGTATGAAAACCCTAAATAAGAGCTGGTCCAACCAAACAACTTAAGTCACAGTTAGTTGATTAAGCTCCACCTGCATGCAATCAAAGTGTCACATGATCAGTCACATGGTGTCTGTGTAAAATCCACCTGTTCTGGAAGGACCCTGACTCTGCAACACTATAAGCAAGCAACATGAACACGAAGGAGCACTCTGAGCATGTCAAAGTTTTGGAGAAGTATAGATCAGGGTTAGGTTATATAAAAAAAATTAAAAACTTTGAAAATCCCACAGAGCACCATTAAATCCATTATAGCAAAACAAAGAATATGGCACCACTACAAACCTGACAAGAGAAGGCCGCCCACCAAACCTCACAAGGAGGAGTGCATTAATCAGAGATGTAACAAAGACACCAAAGATAACACTGAAAGAGCTGCAAAGATGGGTGTATCTGTCCACAGGACCACTAAGCCATACACTCCACAGAGTGCGGCTTTATGGAAGTGTGGCCAGAAAAAAATTAATTAAATAATAATTAATAACAACACACATTTCAATTCTGCCCAACAGCATGTGGCAGACTCCCCCAAATACATGGAAGACACTGGTCAAATGAGACTAAAATTGATCTTTCTGACCATCATGGGAAATGCCATGGGTGGCACAAACCCAACACCCTGAGATACAGTGAAGCATGGTGTTGGCAGCATCATGCTATGGGGATATTTTTCATCTGTAGGGACAGGAAAGCTGGTCAGGATTGAAGAAAAGATGGACGGCACTAAATACATGGCAATTCTGGAGGAAAACCTGTTGGAGTTGGCCAGAGGTCTGAGACTGGGATGAAGGTTCACATTCCAGCAGGACAATGACCCTAAACATAAATGGTAAAGCTACACTGGAGTAGTTTAAAGGGAAACATTTAAATGTCTTGGAATGGCCTAATCAAAGCCCAGACCTCAATTTAATTGAGAATCTGTGGCATAACTTGAAGGAATTGGAGCAGTTTTGCCTTGAGGAATGGGCAAAAATCCCAGTGACTAGATCTGTCAAGCTTACAGACATACCCTAAGAGACTTGCAGCCAAAGGTGGCTCTACAAAGCATTGACACTTTTTTGGGGTGCGGTGTGTGTGTGTGTGGGGGGGGGGGGGGGGATACCTATTCTAGGGACAGCAGCCATGCCTGTAGCCATAGCAACCATCTCCACCCCCTTCACGACCAGTTTGGAACACACCTCGACACCATGTTCCATCTCCACCCCTTTCTCTGACTCTCTGTAACGGTGTTGGATACAGAGGATACCGGATACCAGGTACAGTGATATCACGACTGCTTTATATCAGCGAGGGAAACGAAATTTGCTTCTCTCTCTGGCCATGGATGTCCTCTCTGGTGGACTCCATGCGTGAAAGAGAGAAGCCAATGCATTTGGTGTTACAGGATGACAGAGAACAAAGAACCAGCTACTGATACCGGACTTTAGCCAAAGTTCAATGTGCTTGAGCTTCACAGAGTTGTAATAATAATTGAACTGGTTATTGTTATTGCAGTCTATGCAGTACTTCAAAAAAAGGGAAAGAGGCGACCGGCTCCCTCTGCCCCCTCTTCTCCAACGGCGACGAAATTATAAGCAAGACTCTTTCTAAATCATCAGGTGCCCAACAAGATGCTGAGGGTCTCCAGCTGATGGGCTGCGGAAGGAGCAGATCTGAAGTCTTCACTCCAGATCTGCATTCAGCGCTATCTCGGATCAGAAGGCTCACTTCAGTACCGTCTTCTCCCGGATGACAGAAGGCACACTTCCAATCGCTAATAAGCAAGGCTGGCTGGCATATGGGCAAAGTTTGTTAGTTTACGTGTAGCTATTTAACGTGAACAGTGTTTATTTGAATTCATTTATGATTTTAAATGTATGCATTTTGATTCACATGAAAGTCAGTCTTAGACTGCGTGTTGTTGGTTTACTTTGTTTACTATCTGTTCAGCTAGACTATGCATGCGCTCGCTCTCGCTTTTTAACTGAGGCTAGTTCAAACTCCAGATTCCTTTGTCTTAATTTTCACATAGGGAAGGGGGGGGGGGGGGGGGGGGGGCATTTAAA
>JAPEKM010000004.1:19762641-19773766 GCA_027575975.1 Cathorops multiradiatus
GGATTGGTGATCCTCTTCCCATCTTTACTTCTGAGAGCCGCTGCCACTCCAAGATGCTCTTTTTATACCCAGTCATGCTTTAATGACCTATTGCCAATTGACCTAATGAGTTGCAGTTTGGTCCTCCAGCTGTTCCTTTTTTGTGTCTTTAACTTTTCCAGCCTCTTATTGCCCCTGTCCCAACTTTGAGATGTGTTGCAGTCATGACATTTCAAATAAGCCAATATGGAATGAGATTTCAAAATATCAAATGTCGAAAGTGAGACATGTTGTCTATGTTCTATTGTGAATGCAATATCAGTTTTTGAGATTTGTAAATTATCAAATTCCGTTTTTATTTACAATTTGTACTTTGTCCCAACTTTTTTGGAATTGGGATTGTACCATTAATCAAAACAAGACAACGCCATCAGAGACAGCAGTACCCTAAACCTTAATTTGCATTTATGTAAAATATGATAAGCCTGGTCTTTATCTTCAGTACCTTTACCACTGATGCTTTATATTAAATTAATTCCCCATAAAACTTAAGCCTTACACTATCCCATATTTTAACAAATCATCTAATCTGAGAACAGATCCAATTAAAATCACCAATGCCATTTAGGTTAGATTGTGTTGCGCTGTTAATCTCACCAATTGGGCTGAAACAGTGGATTTTCTGACTGGTGGACACAGTCTCCATGATGTGGATGTTGTGTAGGACATGGTCACTGTGATTGCTCAGTGTCAGTTGGAGAGAAACCATGTGGTTGCCATAGATACATGGTTGCCGGGTAAAATGATAGTGAGCAGCCAAGCCTTTTCCAGTCATGCTGTGGAGCAGCTCATGAGAACGAACTGGAACAAACAGTGGACTGGTCACCTACAGACAAAACATGTACATGTTATAAATATTACACACTTTGAAAATTTAAAAATCGCTACTGACAAGACCTAATGATTGTCTTGGACAAGACTAGAAGGTTAGTTATGGTCAGCCAACATATGGAGCAGGGATTGATTAAAAAAAATTAAAACCCACACCAGCCTTCTCTAAATGGTGAACTGTGGTCTGGACCAAGTGACTGTTTTAACAGGACCATGACACACTGATCTATTAATTCTTGTGAATTGATCATTCATTTACTGAACCTTTCTTCCCCAAAACCATAGGTGCAGAACAATCGCACAAGTCTACTTTGCAGTCAAGTAAATTAATGTTTACAGTCTATACTAGCTGAAGACTCAATTATTTAGGTTGGACTGGATTTGGAGCAAACCTGTAGTAGAATAATTTTCAACTAAACACTGTAGCAACAAATGTGCACAAAAGGCATTTTCACATTCAAACTCTTCGCAACAAATGGCATGCAGAAAAGAACAAAAAAAAGAAAAAATACAAAGGCAGAAAGAAAAAGATGGTGGAAAAAAAAGATGGAAAGTGGAATGGACACTGGACAAGACTGGCAACAGTGTTATTTGTTCAACTGTAGAGAAAGTGTTTTAAAAAAATATCCAAACCTGGTTAACTTTCAAAAAGAAGCATTTATTTTGTTCAGAAGATCGTCATTAGCTTTTATCTATGTTTCAGATATTCCTTTTTGTTATTTAAATGAACAAAATATATTGTTGAAATGCTATGGAAATCTACATTATTTGATAGGTAAACAACATCATGTAGATGAATCTACTGAGGTTATAAATCACACCACAATTTGGATATAGTTAAGTCTGGACACGTGTTGGGAGGAAAGTTTAGTGATCAGATCTCTTTGTATTTTAATTCAGTATCCCTGCTATAAATTAAAGCAAGACATCCCTTCAATTTCATAAAATCAGGGAAATGTAATTCTCTCTGAAATTTGGTCATTGTCATGTGTTTATTTCTGTAATCTCACAAAATCAGGACATTCTGTGGCTGGGAAGTTATTTAAATTGAGGTGATTCCCTAGCAAACAATGTGCATGAAATCACTCGTTTCCCACAGTCAAGCAGACAGAGGAAGTTTGTGTGCGCATGCTCAGATTTACCTTTGACTGTGCACTGACCATTATATCATTACTGTAGTCGGTCTTCCACATTTTCTCTCCTGTTTCAAATCTGTATCCCACAATGCCTTGTGCAAACAGGGAAAGCCCACCACGTAATGCATGACGTAATATCTTGAATTGGGTCATGCTGAAGCAGGAAAAAAAACCAGCAAGGAATTTAGGGCCATGTGGATAGCATGTGGCAGATTCCCCAAACACATGGAAAGTTCTCTGGTCAAATGAGACTAAATTGTTCTTTTTAGCCATCATGGGATATGCCATGTGCAGCGCAAACCCACCACCCTGAGAACATCATTCCTACAGTGAAGCATGGTGGTAGCAGCATCATGCTGTGGGGATATTTTTCATCTGCAGGGACAGGAAAGCTGGTCAGGACTGAAGGAACACCCATGCGCACACCAGATTTCTTTTTTTTTATAATCTTTGTCACACAATAAAACAATTTTCGGCTATAAATATACATGTTATGTAAATCATATAAATGTATATAAATGTATATAAATATACATGTTGTGTAAATCAAATGGTGCTAACCCCCCAAAAATCCATTTCAATTCCAGCTTGTAATGCGACAAAACAGGACAAACACGAAGGGGGATGAATACCTTTGCAAGACACTGTAGTTTTACTTCAGTAAATCATTTCTTAACTAGCAGTCTAAGCTTCATCTCAATGGGAAGCCTCAAGCCTATGCAAGATTCATTTTGCACCAATCATAGTATAGTAGTGTGCTACCATGCAAGACTACAACAGTGCCACATTTGATACACTCAATTTTGGAAACAAATTGGCTGGGGGGGATGGTTCAGTTAACAATGGAGTTGGGACGGTACCAACGAGTAAGGCAGCATGAGGTTTGTACAACTGTGGTAGCAGATAATATTTTCCCACTTTTCAATAATTAATGACAAACTAAAGAGTTGAGTCTCCCCAATAAGAGAAACTGTGACCCAGAAAGCTGCAACAAAGTTATTTTTTTCTTCACAAGTAGCATTCAGTCATGTACGTTAATTGTGTGCATCTTGCTTTAAATGTCAGGTGGTGAATCTGCCAGACATCCCAGAAGTGTCCCCTTTCCCTTATAGAGAACGTCTTTGAACCAGTCCAGTCAACATGGGAAACCATTTCATGCATAGTCCACAAGGACCAACAATGCCACATCCCCAGCATGATGACCTCACTGTCACTCCACTCAAGGACCAAACACTTGACTTATCATTGACAAACACACAGTGATGACCACCTGTACTCAGTAAGAGTAAATAAGAGGATAGGAGAGTAACCTTGACCATACACGGTCACACTACATGCAGGTGTGTGAGAGATGGGGGCCGGAGTGTAGTTTGATTGAGCACCTTATTATGAATAAGCTAGAAGGAAGTGGTGTGATGGATGGCCACTCGTAGTCACCTTCACATTCTGACAAAAAGCTGCTGACAAACAAAAACACACATCCTCACGGTGGTGGTGGTTGGGGTGGGGTGGGGTGGGGCTGAAGTATATGAAAATCTATTTCTATACCTGCCTGTAATATAATTTAACTGTACTCAAGGCATTTCTATTTAGACACAGAATTAAGATTTTATAGGTGGCTTCAGAGACTGAGCAATTGTGCACTCGCATCAATGTATTAAATGTTCTGTGGTATACCAGTATAATTCTAGAAAATTTGAACCAGTTTCAGGGGTCATCAAAACTAAAAAGGCAATTTGTCTTAAAATATTAAAAAGTAGTGGAAGTACTATATGCACTTTTGTGGGGCCCTGGATAGTGGCATTCACACTATTCTACAGTATACCAGTCATTGAGGATTGTGTAAATGATCATGAAACAAATGTGCATTCCTAATGATCCAAAAGTAGTTATAAAACATTGAGACAAAACAATACCACGACTGTTATATGAACATTCTAAATGATGCCCTGTCAGAGCGGTAATGGGATTTCCAATGGACAGGGCTATATTGGGAGGAGGTGATGGTCATTCCATATACAAATCAGAATTAAGAATATGCTTACACCATCTCCCCTTTTACCACTGCACAAAAGCTGAAATCACTTCATTCTTATTTACTCCATTTATAGCATGATTCAACCTATGGTTTGCTACCCATCATGATGAAAGCGGATATGCCCACCCAGTTTTGATTGTGTAGGAAAAATGTTTTGAGTATTTAACTACAATAATTAAACTGTATTCAAGGATATGCATTTCCTTAATCTATCCTTAATTAATGTTGATTAATTTACAGATCTTTATTAAACATTTTTGAAAACATTTTAACAGGCTTGAGGAAAACAGAGCCTCTATGCATGCCTTCAGCTGGTAATCATAACCAAGCATGTTTGTCTATACTCCCACAATTTTAACCATTATATATTTATATTCATACAACTGCTGCGTACCATACAATAACATTTCACTCTATATTTAAGACCCAAGTGGACAGATCAAATATTTCAGAAACCAGGTTTAAGAAATGAATTTTTTTAATGACCTGTGATCACTATTACTTGAATGCAATCAGCATAGATGCATGCTTATATTCTCTGAACACACTGCACAGTGCAAACTGTGTACACACATGCATGCGTGGTTTATATATTGTCCATGCCTCTGAGTGATGAGGCTCACAGTGGGCACACTACAAATGCAGCAGGGTCAGTGTTGGCTGATGGGTCTCGAATGAACGAGTTATGACATGTCCCTCTCTGTGTGATGGGGTCAAACAGCTGGTAGGTTTTGACTAGTTGGCTTGTGCTTGCCTCCGACAGTTCAATTTCCCCAGGCTGATGCCTGTCTCCCTCAAGTTAATTATGAATGAAACACCATCAGAAACAAAGTGTTCTTGAATGAATCCCAACGTCAAAATGTTATTTGAGAAAAAGGCAGACATCAGAGCTGACTCCTCATCCACCACTCTTCGCTCCACACCTGGCCCCCCAAAAAAGCTGATAAGTACTGCTGAAAAAACATGCATGTGCATGCATGCACGCACACCAATTATTTTTCTTGGCAACACACATGGCTGGAACAGCATGAAAATTTAACTCCATGCAACACAATATGACCAGTTTCTGGCCCATATAACAGAGACAATATTTAGAGCTGTAAGGCTTATATTTATTTTGGTGACCAGCTACTAATGACATTTTGCATGTAGGATTATGTCTTGCTGATATTCCTTGTAATTCAGTTGTTACTGCTAAAAGGAATAAATCAATTGATTGAGCTAATTGAGAGAGGTTTTGATGTTTTATAAATTGAAAAGGTGTGACCAATTTCCTTTTTTATTCCTCAATTGCAAGCAGCAGCTAAGAATTTTGGCAGAAGGAGGAGAATGGATATTTTTAGATTATTTGTATGATTTCCATCATTTATACCGTAGCACTGATGAATTCTTTATTCTGAATGGCTGGAAGGTGTTGATTAATTTTCTACAAGGACATGGCTCTCACAGTCATAGATTTGTACTTGCATGCTTCTTTTAAATGTCACTTCTATGGTAATTTTCACAGGGACTTGTATGGTGGATGCTCCATACTGACAGCTTTTTTTTTTTTTAATGTTTTTGCAATGTTATGGTGAAGCTTTCTGCCAGATGATATTTATCTAACATTTGGAGTGTGCAGTGTCATCACTGTGTCAGAGTTAAAGATATTCCTTTAAGTCTGTCAGCACAGGACAGTTTTTTTTTTTTTGCTGCTCAAGAAAAATGGGAGGCTAGTGGTGTTAAATTTTTTTTTTCCTTCTTCTTCTTCCCTGGATGTTCCACAACATTAAACACAACTATAATTGGAAAAATGTGTCATTCTTTAATAAATAAAAGAACAAATAGGAAATGGTTGTGACACAGGGGGGAGGAACACCACTTTTGGGTGTGCTGTTCCAGTTAAATAATTAGCTTTGGGGTGGGAAAGCCTCTCCACTTCACCTCCAGCATCCCATCACTTATCTTTCATATAAAAGCATGCCCCAAGTGCATAACAAACTGTTAAATTACCAAAATATTTTTTTATTTATGATTTAGAGTACAACTGATTACAGAAGACTTTCTGCATAGGTCTCCTTTTCGACATGAAAGAATGTGCATGTGTGTAACAAAAATTAAATTTATCCCCTGTGACCAAGATTCTAAAGGCCTATAATGTATTTATGCATAGCACTAACTCGAAATCAGCCAGTTCATTCTTTATTCCAGCTCTGATTAGATTGTAGCCAAGCCTTGTGGGGAGTACTCTAATGACCAGTTCCCAACAACCTACAGCAGCACAGCAATCCTGATGAAGCAATCAACTGAGCAGCTGTGGACTAGCCTACATTCTGCCCCCCCAATTCCCCCTATTGGCAATCTCATGGTAACACAGACAACTCTGCTAACCTGGGGATGTTTGAGAGATGAATGGGACAGAGCAGGGAATGACCCTAACCCATAACTACATTATTGCTTGTTTACCACAATGCATTACGGGTGATACCCGGGGTCAGCACCGCCGTATTGTTTACTTTCGCCTTTGTTAAACACCGCATTGTTCTGTCTAACTGGTTTTAACCATGCCTAAAGTGAATTGCCGTGTGCCTTACTGTGTCTCCACAACAAAGAGGATACCTAGTTTGAGCCTTCATCAGCTGCCAGTCGAGAAGAAAGAAATGGATAAGTTTAATCCCCAATGAAAACCTTTGAACTGAATTGAAAGTGTTTGTAACTTACATTTCTGTGGCAGGAAAAAGATGTACTTAAACTGTGACCCAGCAATATTTCTATGATCTGCAGAATGGCCTTTGGTTATAGAAGATAACACTGTTCATTGTCTAAAATTAGCGATATTCCAAAGCCTATAAAACAAAGAAGCATTCCTCAGCCTTTGCCCCTCAATGTGCTGAAGCACTTGGCAGCCGAATGAACCTGTTGGACCAATAAAACTCCCAAACCACGAAGGGTTCTCTTTTGGGTATGTACTGTATAATGTTCAGTGTACCTCACTAGCAGCATTTATTGAAGAAAATGCATTTATACTGAACATATGGCAGATCAGTAGGTTTCCAAAGGTATCTTTTGTAATGTATCCTGATATCAAAATTTAAGTAATCACTCGGACCATTATTCACCCACGAATCCCCTGTGAGAGAGCTGCTCCACGCCAATTCCAGATATTCAGATAGATTTGTTTTCTTGATAAAAGTTTAGCTGGTGAAATATATGCCCTCAGAAATAAGACACCGATATTTAATGTTGTTGTACAGTGTGATGTGTAATGATGATGTTGTACAGTGTGGTAGACTCGGTCTAGACTCTTACTTTCTCACCAAGCTTAATTTGGATTACGATTTTCCTGCTGTAAACCCTTGACATGTTATCCACCTCTTTAAATCAAGAATTTCATTGTCTTCCATGACCGAGCATGGCAAAATCACTCCTCTCACATTGCTCTCATGTAAAATTAATCTGACATCTGTAATATCGCTCATCTACCAACCCCAGCTATCCCCTGCAATGCATTGTGGTAAATAAGTGATGTAGTTATGCTTGGGGGCTATTCTCTGTAGAGATTCTGGGATAGACAACTAAAAAATATGGGCCAAATACAGACAAGTTTAAGCATATAAGGACCAATTATGACACAGGCTAGTGTATAGTTGGCAAACAGCAAACAATTTTTAACTGCATTTGAAATCTGGGCCAAAAAAAAAAAGTTCAAACGCAACCAATGCTCAGTTCACGTATTGTTCATTATCAGATAAAAACAACTAATACAAGTATAATCGTATTACCATGTGAATGACATGAGTCATTACATATTTGGGGGGGGGGGCACTACCATCTTTGGACTGTGAAAGCAAACATTAGGATGAATTCATAAGTGTTATGAGTTAGAATACACTGAATTTAACGTTTTCATTAAGAGGCTGAAAACCAACCAGCTGTCTGTTCTCCATGACATTCTTGATTGACATCCAATTTTTATGGATACACAAAAGGTTTGTTGATACTTTCCATGGCTTTATTTGTAATATTTGTCACATATGAAAGAAATTCATGTTTCTATGCCCACCCCCTTCCACATGTCACTCAAATTTTCTCTCTTGTTTTTTTTTTGGAGGCAGCAAATGCTTTTGTTTTCTGGTTTGTGCAGCGTGAAACTGAATCAGACCAAATGGAAAAAAAAATCAATTTCAATCTAATTCAAATTCAGCAAACAGACTGACAAAGGAAAGCATGGTGTGTGTGTGTGTGTGTGTGTGTGTGTGTGTGTGTGTGTGTGTGTGTGTGAGAGAGAGAGAGAGAGAGAGAAACAGAGCAGGAGCTACAGAGATTCGATTGCTGTAGCTCCATTTTTGTTAGAGACGAAAAGGCAGAAAATGGACAAAAATGGATTAAGGAATTCCACTCCATTCCATCTTTAAGAGACATTCCTTTCCAGGACACTCACTCACACTTTCTCTCAACCACTTCTCATGGGAGAGGAAGTCACCTTCACACTCAAAAAGGTCAACAATCTCACTCACTCTCACACTTCCAGCACCAGAAAAAAAAAAAAAACATCAAGAGACAAGAGCAGAAAATGCAGGCAATTGTATAAAGGAAAACAAATATGAACACACCTGGATGGCAGGGGTGGAGGAGGCAGAAAGTGAGAGCCCTTGTAGATCAGACAAAATGCTTGGGGGGAGGATGGAGCTCTTGGGTGTGGTAACTCCAATGGGTGAAACTACAAAAAATACATTTTCATAAATACATAAATATACTAATTATTCATAAAGGCATACACAAAAAAAAAAACTCCATAATTAATGGTTCCCTTCAGAATAAATGTAAAAGAAACTGTATAAATGAATAAATTTATTTTCCCACTCAAAAAAAATTTCTAATTAGGGATACTATTTCGATGGAAGCAGCACTTTAAGGAATTACTCAACCCAGTGAAAATGCCAAGCCTTCAGGGGAAATCTCTGGTGCTTGAGTATATATCTGTGGTTGATTTATCTCTGGTAGTTATAAACCTTCATAGCAGCAAAACTACATGAGTGCATAAGTTCTGGACAGGTACACTGAAGGCTCTACAGAAAAAGACTGGGATTGAATTCGTAACACACCTTCAGTGTTGCATGGAAATCAGGCATTAGCAAATTGGGATGATGGGCAGTATTTTTAAGCTTTACGTTTTGGAGACGTCATTGCATCTGTCCATTCGTCCGCCCTTCCTTCTGGTTTATATTATTGTTACCAGCACAAATGATCTAAACAGGGCCAAGGTCACAGCAAAGTCAAAAATCTGAAGTTGTCTTTCAATAGCTTCCACCCTGTTATTATATACAACCATATTTTAAGGGTATATGAGGTATTAACAAGGAGGACTAGACTTGCTGCTAGTACAGACAGCCCCACTGAAGCCTGTTGAGTTGTACTTGTGCGTGCGTGCGTGCGTTCCAATTATAGGCAAGGAGAAGGAGGAAGCATGCACAGGAAACAGTTATGCTAGGGTTCCGGAGAGAAGACTCTGAAAGGCAGGAGAAACATAGCTTCTCTACAAGCCATGGAATAGCAGACCAGATCTTTAATCCTAATATGCTAATCCAGTCTAAATGTGCTTTATATACAGCTCTGGGGGGAACCCACTTCAATTTTTTCTTAAATAAGCATCTCTATGTACAGCAGCCATTTCATTCCAGTGTCTGTGCTGGAATTCCAGCACAAGCACAGTTCATTTTACTTAATGAGGCACTTATTAGGTGATCACCTGAACCAAATCTTATTTAACAAGGAGAAGCATAAAAAACACTGTTGTGGTCATTACCCTCTTGCAATAGGACCAGTTTGGATGGCAAAAAGAGTGCTAAATTTAATTGGAACACAAAAATACCTACTTCATCATGCCAAAAGAGATAAAAAGAAAAAGCTGAATGAGAAAAAGAAGGGTTCCGTTCTGGCTTTACTGGCAGAGGAATACAGTATGCGTCAGGTTGCTTCCATCCTCAAAATTTCAAAAGACGCAGTTCATAAGAACAAGGTCAAGCAGCAGACATTGGGGATAAAGTTACACACTGGTAGAGGGCGAAAACAACTCTCCACTGACTGGGATGATCGTCAACTCCTTTGAACGTCACTCAACAACCATAGGATGACATCAAGTGACCCACAAAAAAAGAATGGCAAATGGCAGCTGGGGTCAAGTGCACGGCAAGAATGGTTCAAAACAGGCTCCTCTGGGTGGGGTTGAAGTCATGCAAAGCTAGAAAAAAAGCCCTTCATCAATGAAAAGCAAATGAAGAGCCAGGATAAAATTTGCTAAAGACCATAAGGACTGGACCATATAGAACTGGACTGTTTAGGACTAGAGTAAAGTGATTTTTTTTTTCTGAGGAGTCCAATTTTCAGTCCCCTCCCCCAAAATCACTTGGTCATCTAATGGTTAGGCGGAGACTTGGAGAGGCCTACAAGCCACAGTATCTTGCACCCATTGTAAAATTTGGTGGAAGATTGGTGATCTGGGATACTTCAGCAAGGCTGGAATGGGGCACATTTTTGTTTGTGAAGGACACATGAATCAAGCCATGTACAAGGTTATCCTGGAAGAAAACTTACTTCCTTCTGCTCCGACAATGCTCCCTAACTCTGAGGATTGGGTTTTCCAGCAGGACAATGCACCATGCCACACAGTCAGGTCAATCAAGGTGTGGATGGAGGACAACAAGATCAAGACCCTCTCATGGCCAGCCCACTCTCCAGACCTAAACCACATTGAAAACCTCTAGAATGTGGTCAAGAGGAAGATGGATGATCACAAGCCATCAAACAAAACTGAGCTGATTTAATTTTTATGCCAGGAATGGCATAAAGTCATCCAAGAGCAACGTTAAAGACTGGTGGAGAGCATGCCAAGATGCAAGAAAGCTGTGATTAAATGTCAGGGTTATTCCAACAAATATTGATTTCTGAACTCATCCCAAGTTCAAACATTAGTATTGTGCTGTTTAAAATTGATCATTATTTCTATGCATTATTCAAGGTCTGAAAACACTTCATCTTTGTTATTTTGACCAGTTGTCATTTTCTGCAATTAAATGCTCCAAGTGATTTTTTTTTTTGTAGG
>JAPEKM010000004.1:19894103-19905303 GCA_027575975.1 Cathorops multiradiatus
CGTAAGACAAGTACATTGGTCTACTTTTTACTCAGATAAGTTACCTGTGTTGGAAAGAAACTGTGTTTCTTTTTTTTTTACTTTTACTTTGTCCACCACTGGTTTTCGCCCCTTCCCAGCTGCACCCACCTCATAGAACACCACACTGAGATGCCCCTGTGGGTGGTGGTGTGTAGCCACTCTTACCACTTGCCCAAACACACAAAAAAAAGGTAGTCTGGGATGAGCTCAAGGTCATGCTCAAAATGGGTGTAATCAAGGAGTCCCACAGTGACTAGAACAGCCCAGTGGTTCTGGTTCCCATGACCGACAAGTTGGTCTGGTTCTGTGTGGACTATAGGAAGGTCAACACAGTGTCTAGATTTGATAAAAATAAGCCTGCCTTGCTTCTGTGCTCCACCCACATCAGGAACTGTTACAGTGGTGCCAAAACCTGGGAGCACAGAAGGGAACCACCCCATGGGGTCCCCATCATTTGAAGAGCTCATCCTTGACCTCACTACCGCTCAGCAGAACCAGCATCAAGCACTGATTGCCCTCCGAAAGGAGCAGGAGCAACATTTCGAAGCCTTGATGCTGGCCAAGCAGGAAGATCGCCAGGCATTCCGGCACCGGCTCGCATCAGCAGGGGCATCGGCCACCACTGCCACCACCCTCACAAAGATGGGACCGCAGGATAATCCAGAAGTGTTCCTCGCTCTTCTCGAGCAAGCAGCTGAGGCATGGGGGTGGCCACAGGAGCAGCGCGCGGCGCATCTTCTCCTGCTCTTGACTGGCGAGCTGCAGCTCGCAGTGCAGTAGCTCCCTGCTAACAGCCAGCTGGTCTATGCTGACCTGACAAAAGCCATACTGCAGCGGCTTGGCCGCTCCCTGGAGCAACATCGCCAGCGCTTCCGGACGCTGGCATAGGAGGAAGCCAGCCTGCCATTTGCATTCGGTCAGCAACTCTGGGACGCCTGCCAGCGGTGGCTGAGAACAGAAAACCGCAATGCTGACGAGATTATCGATCTGGTGGCACTGGATCAGTTTGTCTTTCGACTTCTAGAAGGAACAGTGGAATGGGTCCAGTGTCATCACCTGGCATTGCTGGAGCGAGCCATCGAGCTGGCGGAGGATCATCTGGAGGCAGTGCCGATGGCAGGCAGACAAGGCTTCTCCCCTCGCTTCTGTTCTCTCTCTCTCTTTTCTCCCCCTGTCTCTCACCCCCCTGCCCACCCCATTCCCCTGCCACAGAGGCGGTGGCTGGCTCCTCCCCAGCTGGCCTATCACACCCATGGTGTCCTCCCCTCTCCTGTGTCTGTGTTGTCTCCCCTTCAGGTGAGTGACACCCATAACACCAGTGCAGAGGGAAAGCCTGGGCCTGTGTGCTGGCGCAGCGGGGAATCAGAGCATCTCCAGGGTCAGAGCTCCACAAGGGAGGTGGGTGCTGTAATCCAGATCCCTGACACACCAGAAACTGCCCCCAATCTGGCCGGAACGTATCGCGTACCGGTGAGTATTCAAGGGGCTACATACCAGCTTTGATGGATTCTGGTTGTAATCAGACCTCAATTCACCAATGCCTGGGGCAAGGTGAGGCACTGGGGAGAGCACAAGCAGTGAAAGTGTTGCACAGGGATGTTTACCATTACCCTCTAGGATCTGTCCAAATTCTATCCCAGGGCCAAATGCATAGAATAAAGGCAGTGGTTATTCCCTGTCTCACCCTCTTGTTAATTTTGGGTACTGATTGGCTGGGATTTAAAAAAAAACTAATGGAATATTTAACACGTAGTGGGTCCTGCACAAGTAGGTCATGGGAAGATCCTGGTGTGGCATTGACTGGAGAAGCTGTCACAGAGCCATCTATGTCAACACCCCGTCAGAGTGAGGAGCAGCCCACTCCTCCACCCTCCTCGGGGATTCCCTTGGGGATTTCCCATTAGAGCAGTCACGAGACGAGACTCTGCGGCATGCCTTTGACAAAGTGAGAGTAATCGATGGTCAAACTCTTCAGCTAAGCACTGCACCAACCTTCCCCTATTTTGCCATTATTAAAGATAGATTGTACCACGTCATGCAGGACACTCAAACTAAGGAACAAATAACCCAGTTGTTAATCCCAAAGAGCCGTAGGGAACTTGTATTCCATGCGGCTCACTTTAATCCCATGGCTGGACACTTGGGGCAAGATAAAACACTAGCCCAAATAATGGCCCGGTTCTATTTGCCAGGGATTCGGAGGGATGTCCGTCGGGTGTGTGCGGCTTGCTGTGAATGCTGATTAGTAAAGCCCGCGGCCAATACGTGGATCACCCGTTGGTATCTTGCCCTCCAGCCATTTAAGTTCAAGGTGATCCACAGGCCGGGGGCACAGATGGTGGTGGCGGATTTCCTGACCCATCAGGGGGGGTCAGCTTCAGGCCAGACAGCTCCCCGGCCTGAGTTGGGCGGTTGAGGGTATGTGGCAGCGGGGGCGTGGCCAATCAGCAGTCTGTGAATGGAGGGCGGGGTCAGGGACGGTAAGTGGCTAAGTCCTTTCACCTGCTGTCAATTAATGTTTGTGTGTTTGTTACAGGGATAGAGCATAAAAGGAGAGAGAGAGCAGAGAAAAGGGGCTCTTGAATGGACTGAAAGGTTGAATGGACTCAAGGGTGCAAGAAAGTTTTTAAGACTTTGAAGGACTCTTTATGCCAAGAGCCTTTTGCTTCTCAGCTTGGATTTTGAGGAGCAATTTACTGTTCAGATAGATGCCTCTGAGGGGGGCTTGGGGCAGTCCTCTTGCAAGGGGACCATGGACAACTACAATCAATGGCTTACATTAGTCACAAGTTCCTGCAGAAGGAGTGCAATTACTCTATAGTGCAGAAAAAATGTTTGGCAATTAAGTGGGCTTTGGACTCCTTTAAATGTTATTTGTTGGGAAGAAAGATTGTACTAGAGACGGGACCAAAGAGCATTGTCCTGGTTGTGACGTACGAGAGACTCTAAGGTGGTTCTTGGCTATACAACCATTTGGCTTTGAGCTACTGTATGACTCAGGAAGAATGAAGTGTACAGCTGGCTTCCTGTCTAGGATGCCAAAGGGGATATCTCCAGAAAGGGGAGGGGAATACCATGGAGTGAACCATGACTATTACGAGTTGCGCACCTAGCATGCAGTCAGTCATCTGCCGGCACTTTAACATTCAAGCTGACTTGCCGCTAGCATTGTTGGTATTCTTCACGCTACATTGTCACTCCAGTTTTCATTGTTTCATACTGGTTTACTTGTCATTTTGTCATTTATCATTAATTGCTATCACTTCATTGCCATTATAACAATATGTTGTGTAGGAATGTGGGGAAAGGCCTACCAGCATTTTAATCAACCAGTTTGTTTGTCATTCCTCTTTCATAGTATTAATATTAAAATACATTCACCACTCATCTTTATTAAGTCTATGACTCTCACAAATGTAATGATACATACTAGCTGTTAAAAACATCCTCATTTATTTGTTAAAACTTTGTAATTACTCATGCTGTAAACAGTTCATTCCAGCATCCACTTCCTGATTCCGGGGGAAACCGAAGGACATGACATTCACTGTAAATAGGTGTATTCTGTCCTGGCTAATACTTCTGGGGTATTGTAGACAGATAGCGAACAATAAAGACCCAAGGCTTTATTCCAGGTTGAGAGCTTTACTGAAATCTTCTTGTATCTTACTTATTTGTAAAACTGAAACACAATGAAATATACAGGATACAAAATATTAGGCATACATAAAAAATAAGATGCATGCAATACACTAATTACAATCTGCTTTCCCTTTACAGGCACTGAATCAGGTAAGTAATTTCCTCACAGGTTCCAACTGAGGTAAATATATCTTCACATGTTCTAAAGGTAAGCTAAGTTAAATCAGGTAAGTATGGCGATGTTTAACATAGCATATTTCTTACAGAAGACCATTTACACAGGTAAGTATGTAAAACTGTATAAACTAGGAATGTTTCACACGAAGTACAATGTATAACAATGCAAACGAGGCTTAACAAAAGGCTAAATGACTCGGCAATTTAGCTAAGTACCATTGCTAACGATTAGCGATTAGCATAATTCACACATTTAATAGCAATCTCTTTAGAAGTTAAATTTAGCGTTTTGATGATCATATTCAACATTACAATGATGTTAAACAACTATAGAAAGAATCTGTAGCAACAACTCACTGTTGGTTCCAATCTAAGATTAAAACAGTCGAATTTCATTTACCCACTGCTTCCAACAAATCAGGTTAAACAGGAAATTACTAGAAATTATAGCTACAGTACCTAAAACTACCACTAGGGGGAACCTAACCCCACCCACTAACTGACAGGTCAGCACATTCCCCGCTTGGTATACATGTATACCACTATTTACTCTTTCTTTAGTGGCATCAATAAAACAATATCGGAAATAGGTCTAAGGTACTCCTTAACTACCCCTTGGCTAAGAGTCTTAACTATGACCTTACGAACCTTGCTGTCTGAACTAGGAATGGCCTTAACTATTCGTCCAAGAGGCCACATGTTACACTTTGCTTGACTGTCCTTTATCAAAACAATGTCACCTTCCTGGAGGCCGGGCTTCTCTGAGGTCCACTTCCTCCGCGGTTGAAGTGTTGCCAGGTACTCCGACCACCACCTCCTCCAAAAGGAGTCCGCCAAGCTCTGGACCTGGCACCACTGGACCTTGCTGAGATGATCCAGCTCGAAGTCTCCAAGGGGTGCAGGACTGACACTCGCCTTCTGGGTGAGCAGAGTGGCAGGTGAGAGGATTTCAGGTACCTCTGCATCATTGGAGACTGGGAGTAGCGGGCATGCATTCATGATAGCCATAACCTCAGCCATCAAGGTTGTCAGGACTTCATGAGACAATCTGGTAGCACCATCCTTTGCAAGCAGTCCATCCAGTATGTGTCTTGCCACTCCTATTAACCTCTCCCAAGCTCCACCCATATGTAAGGAATGGGGAGCATTGAAGGTCCATGTACATCCCTGCTCTTGCAGATAGCTCTTGATCTCAGGATCGTCAGTGTTGATTTGAAGTTCGCGGCATGCACCAATGAAATTAGTGCCTTTATCCGACCTTAAGTGTTTGACAGGCCCGCGTATGGATAGAAAGCGCCTCATGGCGTTGATGAAGCTCGAGGTCGACATGGATTCAATAACCTCAAGGTGCACAGCTCTTGTACTTAAGCAGGCAAAAATGACTGCCCACCTCTTGCTCTCAGCAGCTCCACCTCGTGTCCGCCGAGTGGTGACAGTCCATGGGCCAAAGACGTCGAGCCCTACATGAGTAAAGGGCGGATCCATTGCCAGCCTATCAGCCGGCAGATCTGACATCTTCTGAACTTCTCTCTTTCCTCTCAATTTCTTACAGGTGATGCATTTGAATATGATGCTTGAGATAAGCTTCCTACCTCCTACTATCCAAATGCCAGCGGTACGCAGTGCACCCTCTGTGAAGTGGCGACGTTGGTGGGCTACTTTGTCATGGTAGTGTCTGACCAGGAGAATGGTCACATGATGGCCTGCTGGTAAGATGAGTGGGTGTTTCTCTTGGTCTGCCAAGTCTGCCCTGCGTATCCGACCTCCGACTCTGATCAATCCATTCTCATCGACGAAGGGGTCAAGCTTTGCAAGGGAACTTTGACAGTGCACCGTGGAACCCTGAGTTAAGCATTTCAGCTCCTCTTTGTAAACATCCTCCTGCACTGCCTTGAAGATAATTGTCTTGGCTTGGGAACGCTCTGCGGCGAGCAGCTGGCTGCATTGATGCCATCCCTTGCAACCATCACCCGTCACCTCTCCTGAGAATGACTTGGCTGCATGAATGAGTAGTGCCATACCTCTTACAAAGCTCTTCCAAGAAGAGAAGTGTTCGAATCTTGCTGATCCAAGAGCCTGCTCTGTGACCTTGGTTAGAAGAGAGGTGGCTTGTGGCCTAGCTTCTTTGTCTGTGTCAACAAGCTCAAATGTTCCTGCCTCATCATCTTGATCCATGGCTGACTGGCTGAGAAACGGGGGGCCGAGCAACCAGCTAGACGATGACAGTTGGGTTGCTGGAAACGGTCTGGTTCCCTGATCTGCAGGGTTCTGGTCTGTCAAGACATACTGCCACTGTTCTGGTTCAGTAGATCCATGAATGCAAGCTACTCGGTTAGCTACATAGGTGTAGAACTTTCGTGAACTGTTGTAAATGTAGCCTAGTACGATGCGGCTGTCGGTGAAGAACTTGACTGCCTGTAGCTCTATGTCTATTTCAGACTGGATCACTTCTGCCAGCTCAATGGCCAAGACAGCTGCACACAACTCCAGACGTGGTATGGTGTGCATGGGGTAAGGCGCAAGTTTTGATTTGCCCATAACGAATCCTACATGCCATCTTCCTTCAGAGTCCAAGGCACGCAGGTAAGCTACGGCAGCTATTGCCAGAGTTGAAGCATCTGCAAAAACACAGAGTTCTATCCTGTTACAGCATTACATGGAGACTGGTAGGTATGATCTGCGAATGCAAACCTGTTCCAGGTCTGTTAAGGAGTTGATCCATGCTTTCCAGTGTGCCTCTTTCTCTGGCGGCAGGGGTGTGTCCCATTCATACTGCTCTGAGGACACGTCTCTCACCAATGCCTTGCCTTGGACAGTGATGGGAGAAGCAAATCCCAGGGGATCATAAAGACTGTTTATGGTGGACAGCATGCCTCTCCGGGTGAATGGCTTGATGTCTCTTGACACTCTGAAGGTAAAACTGTCAGTCTGGAGCTCCCAGTTCAGGCCTAAACTCCTCTGGAGGGGCAAGGGGTCTGCTCCCAGGTCTAGATCTTTCAAGTCGCTTGCTTGTTCCTCCACAGGGAAACCCTCCATGACCCTCGGGCTGTTTGAGGCTATCTTGTGAAGGTTCAAGTTGGACTCAGCCAGTAGAGCCTTGGTTCGCTGCAGAAGATCAATCACCTCATCCTCCTTGGCCAATGACGTGAGCCCATCGTCAACGTAGAAGTTTCTGAAGACGAACTCCTTTGCATCACTGCCATGCTCAGCTTCTCCTTGCTCTGCAGCTCTCCTCAGCCCATACGTTGCTACTGCTGGAGACGGGCTGTTGCCGAACACATGCACAGTCATCCAGTAGTCTGTTATCTCCTTATCCGGATCATTGTCTTTGTGCCACAGGAACCGGAGGAAGTGGCGGTGGTCCTCTCTGACCTTGAACCCGTAGAACATTTGCTCTACATCAGTGGTGGCAGCGATCTGTTCTCTTCTGAACCATAGTCGGACACCAAATAGTGTGTTCAGGTTGGGTCCACTGAGAAGCACATCATTCAATGACGTCCCCTTGTACTCCGCGCTGGAGTCAAAAACAACTCTTATTTTCCCCGGCTTCTGGGGGTGGTATACACCAAAGGTCGGCAGATACCAGCACTCCTGCCCTGGCTGTGGTGGAGGAGCTGGCTCGGCCTGGCGGTTGTCAATGACCTTTTGCATAAAGTCGAAAAAGTGCTGCTTCATTTCAGGTTTCTTCCTGAATGAGCGCTGGAGAGATTGGAGTCTTTGAGCGACCTGCTCTCTGTTGCTTGGAAGGCGCTTACGATGAGAACGAAAGGGTAGTGGCGCCACCCAGTGGTTTTCATTGTCCATATACACTTCCTTCTCCATTATTCTGAGAAACTCGCTGTCATCCACTGACATGGCTGGTGTGTTGTCTGCTGGTGTTTTCTGAAACACACTTTCCCCGAGATCATCCCTACATGTCTCTGGAATGGCCTCCTCACTGTGAGACGGGGACTGAAGACTGCACTGAGTCGATCCATTGGGCCTCTCCTTGATGTGGATGTTGTTAGTGCATGGCTTGAGGAAGGAAGGGCATCCATTTTGAAGGACATGGGTCTTGTAGGCATTGACTTCCTCAGTCTTGTGAGCACCACCCAGACATAACTCCCTTACTATGACCCAGCCAAGATCAAGGTGCTGAGCATATGGCGAGTTGTGTGGCCCGTTACACTGCTCCTGCACCTTCTGCAAACTCAAGATATCTCGGCCTAGTAGCAGAAGAATGGGTGCACTGTTGTCAAGTGGAGGGGTTTTGTCAGCCACTGGTCTGAGGTGAGGGGAATATTGGGTGCACTCGGACGTTGGGATCTCTGACTGGTCACCAGGTAAGTATTCACACTCCAGCAGCATGGGCAGTGTGACTTTGGTCTTCCCATCGAGAGATTCCACGATGATGTTAGTTGCTTTCCTTCCTGCAGTCTCCATTCTGCCTGAGCATGTTTTTAGCATGTAGGGGGATGCCCTGCTGTTAATGCCCAACAGACTGAAGAACTTTGATTTCACTAGAGACCGATTGCTTTGGTCATCGAGTACTGCATATACTCTGTGAGAATTGCTTGGATTATCAGGATGGGAAACCTTGACCAAGCAGATTTTGGAACAGGATCTAGGCTGGGGTGCATCGCCACATATCTCGGTGCACTTGGAAGTGACAACAGGGGGTGCTGCAACTCCACTCTCCCCACTTTACTCCCCTCCTTGCTCCCCGCTCTGGTCATTCCCAGGTGAGTATCCAGCCTGCCCACGAGGTGACCATGGCGTTGGACCAGGATGCATTGCTGAAGTGTGCTTGTCACTCTCACACTCTTTACACTTTAGCATTGTCTTGCATTCTTTAGCGATGTGGTTGGTGCTGGCACAATATCTAAAGCAGATTGAGTTCTCCTTTAAGTATGCTTTCCTCTTGTCCAGGTGCTTTCCTCGGAACCCATGGCATTTTGTCAGTGAATGTGGTTTGTTATGTATAGGACATTCTTTGTTTGGTTCAGTTTTCTTCACAGATGTGCTGTCCTGAGATGCACCACCTGCGGCTGTGACATCAGTCTTCTTAACTGTTACGGCAGATTTGTGGATGCGTTTTTGATCTTGATCTTGTTCACCCTTGGACTGACTGGGGGTAGAGGAAAAGTTAAATGCAAAACTGGGGTTGTTGCAAATCTTAGCCTGGGAACATACAAATTCAACAAAGTAGCAGAATGGCGGGAAAGGCACACGATAATGCTCCTTGTATTTGGATCCCTGCATGATCCAGCGTTCCCGCAGAGAGAAGGGAAGCTTTTCAACAATTGGATTCACCCCTCTAGCTGTATCAAGATACATGAGTCCAGGTAAGAACCCCTCTGACTTTGCAACTTGTAGCTCTTTTAACAAGTTGCCTAACTCTTGGAGCTTGTGTGCATCTTTGTTAGAGATGACTGGGAAGTCATCCAGTCTTTTCATTAGGGCATTTCCAATCACCTCTGGGCTTCCATAAGATTCCTCCAAGCGCTCCCACACCGTCTACACACCTAGCCTAGGATTATTTACATGCACAGCCCTAATCCTCATGGCTTGCGCTGATGACTTGGGCCCCAACCATTTGACCAGTAGGTTGAGCTCTTCCTGCTCAGATAGGTTTAGCTCCCTTGTGGCTGCTAGGAAAGAGGCCTTCCACGCCCAGTAATTTTCTGAGCAGTCATCAAAGGCTATGAGTCCTGAGCTCACCATCTCCTTTCTCATGAGATACTGGGCCAAGACATGGGTTTGCGGTGTTGGAGGTGAGTATTTGTCTCCCTGGTTGGGGTGAAATGCTGGAGGGTTAGGTGCTGTGTCTTTCCTTTTAATGTCAGGATCAACAGGTGAATGTTCCTGCTTTGGCAAAAATGTCTTTGGGGCTGAATGAGGAACATGACGTCCAGCAGTCGCAGCTCTGTGTTCATTTTCCTCCTCAAAGGACTCGTACAGTGAATCTTGGCCTTTGTTGCTAGGGGGTCGGGAATTCACTGGTGATTGACGAGCAGTTGGTTGCTGAGGACTAGGGGCTGGTTGTAACTGTGGTGAATGTGCCTCAAATGGCTGCGTTTCCACTTAGTCTTGAGTGCGTCTCATTGGATCATCAAGAGCTAGATCCTGTAACTCACCAAGAGCATCGCTTTTTCTTTGTTCAAGCTCTGCTGCCGCTTCTTCATATATAGCGACCTCTGTTGATGCTGCAGTTGCTTCTTTTTCTTGATTTAACACATGCATACTTGCCTCTATTGAAGCCTTTTCTTTCATCATGGCTGCCTCTACTAAAGCCTTTTCTTTCATCATGGCTGCCTCCTTTTCTGCAAAGGATACTTTAATTTTTGCTGCTTCAGCCTTAGCTCTGGCTCTTGTTGCAGCAATGCTGGCAGATGTCCATGTCGATGATCTGGAGGATTTGTGTGAAACTGAGGCATGAGATCTTGTCTCCAACTGAGACTGACGATCCTCTTGTCCAGCGTTGCTCATCTTGAATGCTTCTGTGTGCTGTTCACCGTGGTTCAACTGCCTATCCCCGCTGAGTGGTCAACATTTTACTATTCTGTCCTGGCTAATACTTCTGGGGTATTGTAGACAGATAGCGAACAATAAAGACCCAAGGCTTGATTCCAGGTTGAGAGCTTTACTGAAATCTTCTTGTATCTTATTTGTAAAACTGAAACACAAAATATACAGGGTAGAAAATATTAGGCATACATAAGAAATAAAATGCATGCAACACACTGGTTACAATCTGCTTTCCCTTTACAGGCACTGAATCAGGTAAGTAATTTCTTCACAGGTTCCAACTGAGGTAAGTATATCTTCACATGTTCTAAAGGTAAGCTAAGTTAAATCAGGTAAGTATGTAAAACTGTATAAACTAGGAATGTTTCACACGAAGTACAATGTATAACAATGCAAACAAGGCTTAACAAAGGGCTAAATGACTCGGCAATTTAGCCAAGTACCATTGCTAATGATTAGCATAATTCACACATTTAACTTCTAAAGAGATTGCTATTAAATTTAGCATTTTGATGATCATATTCAACATTACAATGATGTTAAACAACTATAGAAATAATCTGTAGCAACAACTCACTGTTGGTTCCAATCCAAGGTTAAAACAGTCGAATTTCAGGAGGAGCACATTTACCCATTTCTTCTTTGAGGGCTTTACGGGCGATTAGCGCTCAGACTTAGGCGCATGTCCGCCCCCTACTGTCCTAAAAGAGCCAGAGTTTACTTTCCCTAAATCTCTAGTATTTGTTGAAGGTAAGGTGTATGCATGATATAGTGCATGCGCGTGTATGTGCGCGTGCGTGTGTACCTCAAATTCTGTCTAATAAACCTGTTTCTTTTAAATAGGTGAAAAGCG
>JAPEKM010000004.1:20061606-20073360 GCA_027575975.1 Cathorops multiradiatus
TCCCAGCTGACTACGGGCGAAAGGCAGGGTACACCCTGGACAAGTCGCCAGGTCATCACAGGGCTGACACAGACAACTATTCACACCTACGGTCGATTTAGAGCCACCAGTTAACCTAGCCTGCATGTCTTTGGACTGTGGGGGAATCTGGAGCACCTGGAGGAAACCCACATGGACACGAGGAGAACATGCAAACTCCGCACAGAAAGGCCCTCGCCGGCCTTGGGGCTCAAACCCAGAACCTTAGCGCTGTCACCTCACAGCAAGAACCACTACACCACCGTGCCGCCATACATAATGAATATTTACCACATTATGTGCTCAAGGGAATGGTTTAGTGGAAAAACATTTTCCTCTTCTCTCAACCAAATCATATATTTTTCTTCATATCCTTGTTCACCAATATCAAGTTCACCAATATCAAAGAAATCTGTCGGACTTGCCTGGGTGTTTTCTGGCACTATATAATGGAGCGTTACTATTAAAAATAAACAAGAAGCACATCTCATGACTGAAGCATCAGCAGTCATTTTTCAACAGAGGACAATCCCCCTTATTGTTAGCTACATTAGCTCTGTGATCCAGGGCAAAAGTATCAATAAATATCTGAACATCAAAAATGCAAACATCAACTTCATTAGATGCAAATTAAAAAAAATAAACCCTTAACAACTGTTTGGCATTCCAAAAGAAAAATATTTATTTCAACCCAAATGAAATGAAAAGACAGGCATGGAACTGCCTAGTTTCAACATTAGGCACAATTAAAATGTCAACAAGAAGAAATAAACAAGGAACAATTAAATTTTTTTCTGTGGTTTTCAGAATGTTGACTGTTCAGCTACTTTTTCCAAATATGATTTTCAAAAATAACCATAACATCTTCAAGAAAAAAAATCTTAAAAAATCTCTCTCTTTTTTTTTTTTAACTATACCCCAGTCAATACTGAACGTCAATTTAGTAAGGTACACTTTAAATTTGGTTATTTGTGAACTGCATTCTTACATAAAATGAACTTAGCCAGTATTTGGCAAAAATAATGTTTTGCAGAAAACAAATCGAAACAATATCACAGCAGGGTATTCCCACCCTCTCAAATATGCTCAACAAATCACTGATCACTAATTGACTCTGCAACTGATTGCTGAGAAACTTTACAAACATGGCACAAAAATAGTTTATAGCATTTGTTTTGGTACATTACTTGATTGTACCATTAGGACAAAATGTGTGTTTTTTATTTGGTTACACATCTGAATAAATAAATTAACCAAAAGGTTATTTAAACAAGCAAAAAAATTTCCTAGCAGGTAGCATGTTAATTTAGCAGTGTTAAGGAAACAAGAGCAAAAAGGTTCTGTAATTATACAGACACATATGGTACAGATGAGGTTGGAAAGTTTATGTAGCACATGCATGTATGAAGATAGTGTATGTGTGGTGCTAATTAAATATCTTGTGAAATGACCTGCCTACTAGTTCTATGTGCTAAACTGAAGCACCATTTGGGTAGCTGCTTAGAACCTGTCCTGAAATGTTACTTTGAAATGCAACAAACAGCCCAAGGTAGATTCAACTGAAGGTTAATTTAAAAAAAAAAAGCTGCCAGATTGTGGTGGATACTGTTTAATCTGGCAGCACTGAATATGATTATGACACAGATTAAATGGATTACAGCAAACAGCACCATAAATAGCCATTTCTAATTCACAAGTAAAATAAATTATTAAATATGACATTTTAATAGGCTGCACTTTTCAGTAGCCAATATCCCTAGTACAACTGAACACTGCATTTCATGAAATTACCTTTGACATTTACAGCTAAACGGGTACCTTTTCCAAAACAAGGGACAAAGTAAAAAAGCAGAAACACAAACTAAATAAAGCTAAGCAACAAAAAGGCTCAAGTTTTTTTTTTTTGAAACGTGCAATCTCCAATGATAAGGCTTATTAAGTGAAAACAATAGCAACACTGAGTACAATCAAGTGAAAAATTCCTCCCAAACTGCCAACTTCTGCTTAATGGAGTAGGACTTGGAATGGTGGAAGTTTGCCACTGGTGGTAGTTACACTTAAAGTACACTTAATTGTCTGGGTCCTAAGGCAGGACTGATGGCAAAAGACAATAAAATTTGAACAAAAACAAGATGAAAAATTATTTAAAAGAACATGGGAAGACCTAAAAGATCAGCTACAAATAAATGATTACCAGGGAAGAGGCAAAAAAATTTATAATAAAGGGGGGTTTAAAAAAAAAAAAAGGACAAATTGTTCACCATCTGAAAAGCAAAAAAGAGAGACAAGGCATCCATAATAAATGCACATCCCCAAGAAATTGCCTTCCTGAAACAGACCTACTGAAAAAAAAAATGCTCCAAACAGTCTCCAACGGACAAGGGCAAAGGTTGTTGCCCTTAGTTAATTCCACACCCATGCACTTCCAAAAGCCCCAACGAGAGACCAGTGTGTGTGCGTGTATGTGTGCATATATATTTTATATATATATATATATATATATATAAAATATATAGGCAAGGCAGGCATGTGTGTGTAATGTGGCTTTATATGGACACTGAAGATGATGGTGGAAGTGTCTAATTGCCACAGCTATCGTCAATCACCAGGGCTGCAAAGTCTCGAGCGTCAGAGAGCATTGCGGCCATGAGAGGCAATGAGAAGGAAAACAGTAAATGGAGTCACTGAAATACTCAGTGATTAGATGGCCCATTGGACTGAGATGATTCACCGGAGATTTCCAGGAAGGCAGCACGCATCACTGCGTAAGACCGGTCACAGAGTGACGACACATCATCTGACGTCAATCCTTTTGTCTCAATTTTGGGGAGGATCTTCAGAGTGATTGTTCCTATAAGAAATTTATGAAAATCATCATTACCATTAACACAACACACCAATTTTTCACATCACTGTTCCATGAATTAGGGCCTAAAAAGAGTCCACTACCATACACGTTCTTTTCACCCACTGATTTTCTGGCTCACAATAATGACTGAGAATAATTATTTTAAGAAAATTTACAGAAGATCCTCATACAGATCCATTTGCCATGTCAAAACCTGCATTGCCATTTGACTGCCAAATTTCCACATAGCTCATCTACATGCAATAGCGTCACTACATAATACACCAACCAGACTGTTTAGACTGTGTTTCGTGAGCTGTCCAAGTGGATGGCAGATGGGCAGCATGTTGAATATCGTCACCCATGTTTACTGCTCAATCTAAATGTCACTGTAAACTCTGATACACTATGAAAAAAAAAACAGTGGAGGAAATAATCATTCAACATGTCAACTATTTTTCTGTTAATCATATTTCCCGTGCAGCTATTCACATGAAATTACAAGCACGCATTAACACAAAACTACACAGAAGAAAAATTATATTGCTATCCATAAAAAGTTGTGCAGTAAACTTTAATGATAAAAAAGTACTGAACACCACAAGAAACCCAGCTGACTGCACTAATTAGTTCTCTTATCTGTACAAATTATAAAATCACCTGAATTAGTGCGTGTTAGTAGGTTAATACTTCCACTCTTTGAAAAAGGGGAACCTACTTCTGAATGCAAATACCCATATCATTTGGCACCAAGCGGTCATGCAAAAAGCAACTAACGATTAAGAGAGAGCTCTTTGCCTCTATAAAGACCTTCACAAGATTGTTGAGCACCATAGCAATGACACTTGTGACTGACTGATTTCTCAACTCCTAAATGTGCCTATAAAAGCACCATCATGACCATTATCTGCAAGTGGAAGAAACATCACTCAACCATTAACTGGCCACAAGAGCTCCAAGCAAGATTTGTGACGAGGCAGTCAGAATGTGAGTCAGAAGAGTCACTCAAAAATGGCTCTAGCAAGATTTGGAAGCAGTGGGTACAGTTGTCATAGAGAAAACAATAGGCAATGCTATCCACAGACAGTCTCCATTCTTAAATCACCCCAGATGACTCCATTACTGAAGAAAAGGCATTTTTGAAGCTTGTTTTAAGTTTCCTACAGAACATTTGGAGAAGTCTGTAATTTACTGGGAAAAATGTAGGGTCCCAGAGCAGCCTGGGGAGCAGTTGGGGGGGGTTAGGTGCCTTGCTCAAGGGCACTTCAGCCATTCCTGCTGATCCAGGGAATCAAGCCGGCAACCTTTGGGTCCCAAAGCTGCTTCTCTAACCATTAAGCCATGGCTTCCCCTTCCCTTTGAAACATAACCCTAAAATATCATACCCACAGTAAAGTTCAGCAGTAGACACGTCATGGTATGTGGTTGTTTCTCTTTTCATGGTACCAGCAGAATGCAAATTAACAAACAGTAAATGAATGGAATCATGTACTGGAAAATTATTGAGAAGAATTGTATCCACTACAATGATATGTGGGTGGACTTTCTAGTAGGACAACAATCCAAAAAACACACCGCAAAGGAGAGTTTCAATTGGTTCCATAAGAACAAAATAAAGGTGTTGGAATGATCATCAACTGCCACATTTAAGCTCAATTAAACCAACATTTGAACCTAAATTTGTAAAACAACTTGATCATGATTCACCATTTTATTTAAAGGCTCTTTATGTAGAAGAATGAGCCAAAATCCCACCTGAACAGAGATTAGTTTCTTCTTACAGGAAGCATCTTGAAGCGGTAACTGCAAAGATTTCTCTACCAAGTATTAAATAAATTTCAATACTTTTTCCTGTGTCATTCCGCTTTATTGCACATAATTTGTAACAGATTGGAATATTACAATTTCTTGTTTGTGTAAGTAAATACCAATTTCTGCTCAACATTTTATGTGAATAGCTGCACTGGATACGTGTTTAATAGAAAAATAGATTTGTTGAATACCATTGTATAATTGTTTCCCTCCTTGATGACATTTCATATGGCTTGATATTGTTTACCAGATCCATACAAAACCCAGAGAAACGTGTGGCAAAAAGAATTAATTAGACATGACACAAATCAACCAAAGGAGGAAGAAGTGAAGCCAGGCAGACCACACACACACTGTAATGAAGTCACACTACATAAGTACTTCATTGCAGTCTGTGTGTATCATTAAGCAGTTAACATTATACTTCAAAATATAAGCTATTCTTGTGCTATGTTTTATCTAAAACTTTAATCTAAAATACTCAAATGATACTTTTACCCAAGAAAACCATACAAAAAATTTAGATAGGTCACCAAGCACCTGATATTGACTCAAATAATAGACTAATTATCCATATTGCTTAAGAATTGAGTATTGTGTTTTGGGGCAAATTAATTTGACAATTTTTTTCCTAAAAAATTCAACAAGACTTTTGGATCCTACTGTACATAGCTGAAAGCTGTGTACGTTTAACAAATGCACTGAAGTTATATAATATAAAGTCTTTCACCTGATTTGAACTCTTTCTCCTTCCGTAGATAGAAGTTGCTATAGGAGGAGAACGCAATGGGAATGATGGGTGCCTGCGAGAGACAGAGAGGAGGTCAATATCTGAAAAATACATACAGGCGATGTTATCTTCCCAGGCTAATAATAGCCCAAGGTCAGCTCTCACAGCTGGCACTGGCAAAAACTGAACTAGAGCCCAGAGTTCATTTGGAACCTGTTTGGGAAACATTGGCTGCTTCTTTAAAAAAAAGGTTCCAAGTTAATGTACTCCAGAGGAACAGTGGCACCCCCTGGTGTTGACTACACTCAGTGTCCTCATCCTTAATACAGTATGTACATCCAGAACAATAATTTTTTACAGAATACTGAGGCGTAAATGGGTTACAGGGGATTACCACCAGCTGTTATTGTGGAGCTCTATGCATGTAAACATGATTTAAAGAATATTTTCAAATAATTAAAACTGACAATTTACCAACACTTCTTTAGCCTAGGATATTTATTCAGTTTGAAGCAACTCTTAAGACTATTCTGCACTGGACTATAACAACACTGTGCCCAATACACTCATGTGTTAAAGTGACCCGAGTGGACCGAAGTTAAAAACAAAGTGCATTTTCTTTTCTTGAGTTCTATTTCAGTTGCATCACGTGTTCAATGAGAGCATGGACTCTAGCTAGAACAATATTAATGCTATACTTTGCAGTGTAAACCCACGATGGCACATGGGCTATATTTCAGGCTTTGTTATACTGCAGCAGTGCATCTGGTGGTGGTTAAAATCCAAACTTTGTAAGATTTCCAACTGCCACAGATTATAAGCAGCGAAAACCTCATTGGATTAATACACTTTACTCTGTGCAACTGAGCACAGAAATTAAAGTTGACAACCTGCATACTGTAGGTAACCTCGTTGTACCACACCCATTGTAAAATGGGCTTCATGCTTAGCGAGTGATCTAGGTTGAAGATAACAGCAGAGATAAAATGTGAACTTTAACATTACAATTTTGTTAAAGTTGCAAAATTTTTAATTGTGACCATCATTAAAAGTGGTCTCATAATATTTTCCATAGCCCCCCCCAACAAACAAATAAATAAATAACCCCCCACCACACCAAGCTGACATAAGTTCTGCCTGAATGTTTGTTTACTTTTTTTTGTGTGGAGGAGACACAACATATTAAAATCTGTTTTGTCTTTTTGTTCTCACCTTGAGGTTGTTTGTTTGTTTATAGAAGTTGGTGAGGACCAGACTATTATTTAGGCCCTGATAAAGAGACACACAAATGTGAGGAGGATACTACTACTAAAAGACAAAAGATATCTATAGCTAGCAAGCTAGCCACATAGATAGCTAGACCGAAACTAAATCAGAGATTTAAAAGTAGTCCACCTAGAATTTCAGGTCTTCCAAAAAACTTTAATTAAAATAAATAGCGAGAGAGAAATAGGAAAACAACAATAAATCACAACATGATGGATGGTGGAAACAATTTTGGGGTCCTTAAAATGGGTCACTGACAAAAAAAAAAGCCTGAGAATTCCTAACAATTTGATCAGCACTAAACAAGCTCTGTGCTTTGTTAAATCGCAGCCACTTACCTGAGCCTGCACTGCCAGGTGGAATGCACCCTTCTTAAATGGCAAAATATCACCTTTCTGATTCCGTGTTCCTTCAGGAAATACCCACAGGCGGATCTGCAAAGATAGAGAGCTTTTTGTTTCTAAATTATGTTTTTATTTCATTTCAATTATTTAGTTTCAGGATCCTATATAAGCATGATAATTACATACTTTTATTGCTAGAATGGATTATATTTAAATAATAAAGAATTAAATAGATGTTAACAGCTCAACATTTGTAAAACTGGTACTATGAAAACTGTATAACTGTTTATTACATTTATTATAAATCAATATCCATCATTCATTCTTCTAACTCAACACTTAAATGAGGGCATCATACTCAAGGCGACTTAAAGGTTTGAACAATGAAAACATCTTCTCATTATTTAAAAGATAATTCCAGGCAAAGTTGAACAATTATACAGTTTATTTTAAAAGCAGGTCCTACTTTTAACTGAATATCAGCCCATGACTAATATGAAGGTTAGTGAAGCATACCTTGTCATGCAGCATGATCTTGGCAGTATCAGCCATGACACTCTTAGCATCACTAGTTTTCTTGCGGTTGATGAACACAATGCCCCCCAACCAGCACACCATGCCCACTGTTCCTGCCCACAGCAGCTCCTTCTTAGCAATAGTGGTGCAGCGATCAGGCAAAATCTCCATCATTCCTGTGTGGGACAAAAGAACCAGAAAATAACCATCATCAAGACTTAGCTCCTGTTATGATTTGGTATTAACAGAAGTTTTGGACAGTTAAATCATAGGCAGACAGTACAAGTAGCTACTCGAGTTATTTTCACATGTCTCAACCCATTTACTTATGTCCACTTGTGACTAGCTTTCAGGTGATGATATAACTTCTGAACATGGCTAGTTTTATTTAGTCATTCAAAGTTATATCCAACCTGCTAGTCTCCAACCTTTCCATTTTATGAAATATGTACATTAGGAGCACAAGTATATATGCTGAGACAAGGTGGAAGGGAAGAAGGACGGGTAACAAAGTGGCAGGAAATCTCGTTAATATCAGCATTACAATTATTCATTTCACTTTAATATGAACATCTGTTCCCCCAGCTCATTCATGCTATTATCCAATAAGCCGATCATAATGGAGTGAAACGCCATACTTAAGAGAATATGGTAATGCAGCGACCTGATTTTTGATGGCTTTTGTGACCGTACAAGGTCTGTATGAATGGCGTACATGTACCACCACAAGTAAAAGGCAACATCTCTCAAGCACTTGACCAATGGACAATGAAATTTGTATATATCTTTATGCAAATAAAAAAGATACAATCCTTTGGAATCCTGGTTCGATGGATTTTTATCCAGTGTTTATTTTTATTTTGCTTTTAAAAAAAATGAACGTGAAATTATTTACAGAAAACATTGATGAATTTTTCCTTTTTCATAGCAGGCAACACATCTTTGCAGTGTACGCTTTTTTACCTGAATGATTAAGGAAAGATGCTCATAATTGAACTATACAATAATTGTTTACACCAGTGTGCAGAGTAAGAACTCTGCACACTGGTGTAAACAATTACTGTATAGTTTAATTATGAGCATCTTTCCTTAGTTTTAGATAATTTAAAACAACCAAAGATCAATATCAGTTAGTTCTTATGTCTGATAATATTCGACCGTGATGAGCAATGATGCAAAGTGAAAGCACTGGTTACTGCTGTCTACCAGGCACCCAGCAGAGTGTGGTGTGCCACAATAAAATGTTTTGTTTCTGGCGCATGGCATGCGGTGTCAAAGACAGGAATAAATACGCATTTGTAACTGCAATGCGCATTTCATTATTGGTATCCCTATCACAAGACAATGCAGCAATTTACTGACGCAATATACATAGAGAATATTACACATTGGTGCGACGTTATGAAGTACATCTTCAAGTGGTGAACATATTTCACAAGTGAGCACAGTGAACTAGTGAAATATTTTTCAACACGAGAAGATAAACTTCATTTCTTCGTGCCACGGTTCTTTTTATTATCTCAACACATCCACACACAAAAAATATGCAAGTTAATAAAAATAATTTTAATTCTGAACTGGTTTGCCATTTTCACAACACGCGTCAAGTCAATAGGGAAAAATCGCTAGAAGTGACGTCACCGATATCCTCACGAGTGAAGATATTGGAAAACATGGTACTCAGGTCTGGGATGTATTTTGTATGAAAAATGAGTTTTTCAACACGAGAAGATAAACTTCATATCTTCAAGCCAACATTTAATCATTTTCTTATGATATAGACACATCGACAAACAAAAACATGCAAGCTGAAAACAATGTCAATATCCTCACAAGATCTTGGAAAATATTTTACTCAATGTCCTGGATGTGGACTTCCAAATGTCCTGGATGTATTTCCCTGAGTCTTTTCACAAGATTATGTACTGGAGATTTTGAAAGACCTAAAATCTTAATTTATATTTACAAAATGCAATTAAGTTTGGTGAGTAAAACTATTGATACCATAGACATTCTACAAAGAACAGAATAGTCAGCTATAACAACACAACAGAACGCAGTTTAGGAGAAAAGAAGGGAACATGACAGAATATGACAAAATACATATACATATTCTGTATATAACTGGATTCTATTCTTCTCTATTCTGTCAAATTCCCCTATTCTCTCCCATACTATACTCTTCTCTTACCATAACTGTCTACCCTACTCAATACAGAATATGTATAGTACTTTGTACTCCGTTCCATACCACCAAAATGCCTTCTACTCTTCTATTCCCATCTGTTCTTTTCTATTCTATACCATCATAATACATTCTATTTGATTTTGACACACTCCTCTCCTCTCTCCCAACGTATTCCACTATATTGTCACAACTGTCCACTCGATACAGAATATATATTGTATGTCTGTGGTATTTTGATGTGTTCTGTTCTAATCGTGTGTTCAGCTCTGTTCTGTGCAGTGATTATTATATTGCATTGTCATAAACAGAATATGTATTTTGTCAGTCTATTTTATACCTTCATAATGCCTTTCATTCTGTTATATTTGTTCATATTCCACCCTTTTTTCCTATAATGTATTCTGTTTTATTGTCATAACTGTCTATACGTGTATAGTATTTTGTCGCATTCTATCCTGTATCTTCATAATACTTTCTATTCTGTCATATTCCCTTCTTTATTTCAATTTATTCTGTTGTATTGTCATAACTGTCTATTCTATAAAGCAACTATGTATAGTATGTTGTCAGTTTTTTCTAAGTCTTCAAAATGCTTTCTATTCGGTCATATTCCCTCATATTCTCTCATAATGTATACTATCCTAATTGTCTACACTATTCTATACTATTTTGCCATGCTCTCTTCTGTTCTGTAATGATGCATTCTTTTCTCCATGTTCTTTCTGAATGTATACCGTCTTCCATCCATCCATTATCTGTGGCCGCTGATCCTGTTCTACAGGGTTGCAGGCAAGCTGGAGGCTATCCCAGCTGACTACGGGCGAGAGGCGGGGTACACCCTGGACAAGTCGCCAGGTTATCGCAGGGCTGACACAGACGGAGACAAACAACCAGTCACACTCACATTCACACCTATGGTCAATTTAGAGCCACCAATTAACCTAACCCGCATGTCTTTGGACCGTGGAGGAAACCGGAGCACCCGGAGGAAACCCACGCAGACACAGGGAAAACATGCAAATTCCACACAGAAGTCCTGGGGTTCTGGGTTTCAGCCCAGCTGGCCGCTGGGCTCAAACCCAGGACCTTCTTGCTGTGAGGAGACAGTGCTAACCATTACACCACCGTGCCACCCTGTATGCTATCTTGTCATATTCTATTCTAAATTATCCTATTCTATTCCCCATTTCTATCCATAATTCATTCCATGTCATTCCTAGTCCTGGACAGGACTTTAAACTGCAATCGGTGGGGAGTCTCAGGTCCAGGAGGACTCGAGTATTGGAGAAAGCGGAGTTACCTCCTTAATCACCATTGCTCCCAGGTCCACTCTGACCCAGAGTGATAGCACCTGCCCTGGGTTCCTGCTATGGGTTAAATAGTACATCACCAAAGAGGCACTGGCAGCAGAGCACTTTTCAGTGCAATGTGGCAGATGAACCCAACAGAGTCAATGGCACACCACCAGATGGCATGTGAAAGAGTTACTCAATTGGCCAACAGATGGCATCACTCGGCAAGTCAGTGGTCACTGCGGGGCAACTTCCATAACAGTCAGGTCTGTGGCACTTTTGTGCACCACTTAGCATCAGGTCTGGTAGTCCAAAGAGACAACAATGGGGGCACAACATTGTTGGTCTTGCCTTACTGTGCAATCCGCTTCATTAGGAAAGGAGAATAAGTCTGGTGCCCTCTGGTTTGGGCCTCGCGGCCTATCTGTGTTTCTATGCATCCTAATAAAGCAGTCATCATCGCAAGTGATGGACAGCTAACATTTAGGGACAGCAGTGCCCGTCCTGGAAAGGGAATCCCCTAGAAACGGTGGGGTAAAGAAAGCTTACCCAGTCCTTAAAGGAAAATTCCATTTTTTAACACTTTTAGCCCCTTTTCTGGAGTGTCTAGGACAAAATTGAACGATCAACACCAACATTTTGACGATTGGTCCTGTCTCGGCTTTTTGGCTCATTTAGAATCACCCCGTCTGCTTCAGAATGGCTTCCTATGGGCATGTCCGATAATGTCCTTAAAACAA
>JAPEKM010000004.1:20097373-20112002 GCA_027575975.1 Cathorops multiradiatus
AGACCAGCACGCACCTACATAGACCAACTGACAGAAGATACTGGTATTCCTAAGGACCACCTGGCAACAGCAATGGAGGACAAAAGACATTGGAGAGATTGTGCCATTGAAATCCGACCGCGGTCGATCCGGTAAGGTAAGGTCATAGCATGTCTCTGACCAAAGTTATCGTCATTTAAAGATCACCGATCAGCGCGATTTTTCAGATGAAAATTGAGAAAAACAGGTTTAAAGATCGGGAACCTTCAACCAAATACAACCAAGAAGTACCAAAAGTCAAACAGTCACATTACTGAGGTAAAACACTCATTTCAGTGACAATTAATGTAGAAAAACATTCTAAATAGTCATATAAATTCCCTGAAAGTCTTAAAAATGTGATTTGAACACAGTTAAGCCACAATGTTTCTTCCACGGCTGCGTCCTCGGCCGCGTTTCGGAGGTGGAGGGATAACTTCGCCCTCAGAATCACTTGAGTCAGCATTATTTTCAATTCCACCCACAGGGAGAGGACAAACCAAGTCCTGCTTGTCCTCTCTAACAAATTCCCTAATTTCTTTGTAGAGATATTGCTGCCTTTTATCATCAAGGCCCTTAGGGCGGAGTCTATTTGGCATAGCGTCTGGATCAAGGGTGTCAAAATTCACATTATTTTTCCCCAAGTTCTGGGAAACTTCTCCAGTGTCAAGAAATTCCTTCATTGTAACCATTGTGGAGCCGCTTGTGAATGAAAAATGGTGGTAGCTTTTTATATTGTTCAATTTTCTGAAGTATTGAGACAAGAAAGTGCTCCAGTCATACATAGGCACAAGGACGGTCCCGTCTTCCATGCCACAAAGACAAGGTACATTTACTCCAGATGGACTGGAATTTTCCACAACTTGAGCTATGTCTTCTAAACAATCAACCTTATTTCTCCTGAAATTCCTTTTAAACAAACCAAAATACCAGTCACATGAAAACTTCGTGTGACCAGCAAGAAGGAAACTCATCTTGATTGACTCATGACGACTGGTCGAAACATGCCACAGATGATACCACATGACATATGAATTCTTGTTTTGACCTGAGCAGTTATCAGCATGCAGGTGCAAATGCTGCTCTCCTAACCCATAGTTCTCAAAATAATGGTGCAAAAGGCTAATAACACAATTAGCACCTTTCCCAACCTGCACACATTCATCCAACAGGAAAGTGACTTGCTTGGGCAAGGCTTCACATGCTATACTAAACACTCCACATTTGCGTGGTGTTTTAAAGTACATTGGACCAGGTTGGATGGGGTCACTGGGGTAATGTATTTGCTGTGCAAAATCCATACTATAATGCATCATCCCCTCAAAACTACATGGAAGATGTGGACCTAAACCTAACCCAGCAGGTAAGTTTTCCTTTGAAATTTTGCAAAGATCCTGATACAAGGTACGTTCTATTCCAGCCTTCTTCAGATGTTCAGTGGCAACGTGATGCAGTTCTTCTTTCTCTGCATCAGTCCTATTGGCAGCCTCACTGATTTGTTTCTGATATTTCTGGCATGTCCAACATAAGTCGGTGGCTGGCCTCAAAGGTGTTGCCTCTCTCCAAATTCGGCGAAAAGTCACCACCGATACCACACGCCGGTTGGTTGCAGCAATCGCAGTGCAGTAATCAGAATACACTTTTACTTTAGTGCAGTTAGTTGGCAGGAGCTTTAGATCACTCCTCCAAAACCCAGGCACCCTCCCAGGAAGATGCATGCCATGGGTTTCAGCATAGTTGATTATGAAATGGGCAACAAACAAATTATCCTCTTTTTTCAGTGCATTATGCGGCTGCCTCTTTTTGTTCCCGTGAACCTGTGGAGTTACACCGTTCTCCTTATAATGTTTAATAAGGGCATTGAGCTTATCTTGGCCAATGCCATGCATGTATTTGAATAATTCCCTGCATATTTTTTGCCCTTGATGAAAAAAGTCAGTTATTTGAGTCTTGTGAGGGGCTTGCTCCTTTTTTCGAGAACGAGACGTATGCTCCGATAGATGCATGCCACAAGCAAGTTTGGCCAAAATCACGATATCGAGTTCTTCCCGTGTCATTTCGAGGAAACTGCAATGAATCAGCTCCAGGTAATCTGGCATGAAACGTGTTGAGCAGGGATTACCATCGTTGTGTTTACAGCTACAGGTAAAATCTTGGACAGCAGGTTGATCATCATCGCCAGCTACGCCTATAACAGGGACCACAGGTAGTATCTCAGCGACATCTTCGATGATCGGACGGTCAGCCTCAGGGGGTTCAGCTGAAAAAAAGGAAAGATCAGGAACTGGCAGATTTTAGAGGTAATGTAGGGCCTGCAAAAAAAAGATGCATGACATCATAGAGGCAGGGATGTGAGTGTAAAGGAACTAATAAAGTGCCTAATATGCCATAGGCATGCTATCTGAACGGTCATGCTGGTGATACATGCCATTGTCAACACAGACACTGTATGGCATTTTTTTCAGTGATGTCACCCTTTCCACCGAAATAAAAAGGTAAAATGTATTTAATAAACCACCTGGAAATGAAATAATCTAAACTAGACAAGGAAAGGTTCAGACCAACTGCAGACTTGATGCAGGGTCGTATGACAGCAGAAGACCAACCTACCTTGATCAGAATCAGCTGATCTGGTTTCATCTTCATCATCCTCCCCTTCCGTGAATTCGTCATCGTCCGACTCCTGACCGTCTCTGCTCGTAAAATAATCCAATATCACATCATTCAAGGCACTAACATCACTGGAATTGAGCAAATTTAACCGTCCAGCATCATTTAATTGTTCAGCTACCTCGGCTTCCTTGGTTCTCATGGGCGCTGCCATCTTGGATTTCGCCAGCTCACCTCGACTCACCGGCAAACTGACTCGATTTATGACAAATTTATAGCTATTAAAATTCAATTGAACTGTTCTACGTAATCTTTGATAGTTTATTTCCTAAACCGATGCATTTTCGTGGCGTAATTTATCGAAAATTCGTTTAGATTGACGTTTGAAAGCGGCTTCCAAACTCGTGAGGCGAGCTTCAAACTTGACCCGGAAGTGTACCGGAAGTGACATGTGCAGTAGGTCTCACGTGATTACCAGGAAATGCGCATTTATATCAGCGTATTCTACGTGCTCTGCTGTTTATTTTGATATGTGAATGGTCCCTGTAGTGTGTCTGGTTGCGGAGTTATGAAAATTTTGTGTTCTGCCGCCGAAGTGCCTTCATTATTATGAAAAAATGGATTGGATAATTTTTGCCCGCTATTTTAAATCACTGATTTTGAGCATTGAATGTTTAAATTTCACAAAAATATCTTCTGTGGTGATAGTTCAGGTGTTATAGAATCATAATTTTGTGGGACCTAATTTTTGACAAAATATTGATTTGTGAACTATTTTCACTGTTTCCTCGAAACTGCACCTGGCGACATCCGACGGGTTTTCCCAGATCGCATCACATTTGTCATCCTTCGGGTGTGACAGTGGTGATAGCGATGGATAAATATTTGAAAAAGAAAAAGTGCACAATCCTAACTGGGTCCTGGGGCAAATCCTGACCCAGATGAAGGCCCTAGTATGAGTAGTGGTCAGAAGAAAGCAAAAAACGGTGAGCTCAAGACAATACAATGAAAGTTATCTTTCCTTTGGATTTACTTTTACTGGGGAACCAACCGAGCCGATTCCATTATGCTTGGTGTGTGGGGGAAAAGCTGTCCAACAGTGCAGGAGGAAAGAACTAGACTAAATCGTGGTTTTAAACTGAGCTTTGCTAATCTACCTTTGGACAGTTTTTGGCTGACTGCTGCCAAGGAGTTCCCCATTCTGGCAAGCTCTTCTCCCATTTTCCACAACCTATCTATGCGAGCTGGGCTTTTCAAGCATGACTGCTATAAAAACTAAAGAAAGAAAAAAGAGACTCTGAGCTGTTGAAGATCTTCGTGTGTGTCTTTCATCAATTCCTGCAAGTATATCAGCTTTGTGTTCAACTAAACAGGCCCAGGTTTCACAATGAGTAAGTAAATTGAGAATAGATTATCATTATATTTACTTTATGTGACATTTTTGTTTGGTGGTGTGCCGTGGGATTTTTCTGATGTAAAATGTGCGCTGTGGCTCAAGAATGGTTGGGAAACGCTGCACTAGTTTACTATTAGGAACCAATTCAAGAGAATCACACACACTAAAATGGATTAACTCCACTTTGTGGTGTTGATTATTTTGGGACGGTCCCAAAGAAGAGCGAATAAGAACACGCCCACGATGTCAACACAAAGACACTCTTATGCCAGTAGTTTATGGTTCTGCATGGCAGACGCACACGCGCATGTGTGTGTGTGTGAGAGAGAGAGAGAGAGAGAGAGAGAGAGACTCACATCATAAAAGTCGGTCTTGAACTTAAGTGTGCTCAGTACAGGTAGCCGGTGACACAGGGCGTTCGCCTCACGTAGGATCTCATGGTTAAACGGAACTTCACCTACACACCCAGACAAACAAGTTCAGTCTGAGAAATGCAGTAATGAGACTAAGTGCATGGCAGGGGTGGGTGTCTCACCAGCCTCCACTGCTTTCACATACTCCAGTATCAGTTTCACTCGACTGTGAAGCATCTTAATAGCACTGTGCTGAGCGATGAGGTGTTCAGCAACTGAGAGAGAGAGAGAGAGAGAGGTTTAGTATGACTACTTTTTTATGGATTCAATGGGAATAATTACACTGGACATGTATTTCCAGAACACCATGACAGTATCTCCATCAGGTTCCTCTTCTTGCAAAACCATTCAACTTATTTATCTTCATGTACATTTTGGATCATTTCTGTCCAACGACACTTCAAATGGCACCTTATTGTACCCACCACCATGCTTCACTGATGAAATATTGAGGTTTTCATGTATTGCATTTCTTCCAAAAAAAAAAAAAAACAGCATTGTGCGCTTCTCATTTGTTCTCCAAACATTGTCTTGCAAGCGCTGTCAAACATCTATTTGCGCAACAAACCTTCATTGGTGTCCTTTCACTATCAACACCAAAACTCATCCCGAATGTTTTGCCATTCATCATCTGTCGGCAGCCAAGCGCTTGCCAGCGAGGAGAAAATCCAGTCATTTTCAAGAGACTTTCTGGAACATCAAATATTTCCTCCTTAGAGCATCGTCAGTATCAAAATGCTCATCTACAAAACTAATACAGAACAAGAGTGCGCGGAGAGCACAATATACCCTGCTGGTAACCCTGCCATAACTCTGGTAAAATGCGACTGAATTGAACAAAATTGCAAAATACGCATTTCCGACATATAACAAAGAATCCTGGCGAGTTTCGTGAAATTCCTTCCTTCAAAAATTCTGAGAGGAGTTGATTTCAGAAAGCGAGTACCCTTCTTTGGACGGACATCGCCGCTACGTAATCCCCCTTCGGGACTTTCAGCCAGCGGGGGATAAAAGTTGCGACGGAAGTTGATTTCAGAAAGCGAGCACACCTTGATGAAATTGCCAAAGTACAAGTGTGTTAATAATCAAGGGCGTAACTCTGGGAAAATTTGCCCAAATTAAACGAAATCTCAAAACACATATAACTGTCATATAACAAAGCCTTCTGCCAAGTTTGGTGAAATTCCTCCACAAATTGTGAGAGGAGTTGATTTCAGAAGAACATACGCCCTCATGAAATTGTCAAGGTTATTTAATCAAGAGTCAAAACTCTGGGAAAATTTTCACAAACGAAATTAAATTGCGATATGTGGATTACCGTTATATACCAAGGCGTTTTGCCAAGCTTCGAGAAATTCGTCCAAAAATTGAGAGGAGTTGATGTCAGAAGGCGAGCACACCCTCATGAAATGGTCATTTACAAGGTTGCTAATCAAGCGCCACAACTCTGGTAAAATGCAACCGAATTTAACGACATGTATAGCCTTTTACCGGGTTTCATGAAATGCCTCCAAAAATTGAGAGATGAGTTGATGTCAGAAGGAGAAAACACACATGAACTTGTTAAAATTATAATTTTGTGAACCAAGGGCTGAAACTCTGGTAAACTGCGACCCGATTTAACAATTACAGTATGCGTATTACCGACATATAACAAAGAATCCTGGCAAGTTTGGTGAAATTCCTCCAAAAGTTGTGAGAGGAGTTGATTTCAGAAGAACGTACGCCCTCATGAAATTGTCAGTTATTTAATCAAGAATCAAAACTCTGGGAAAATTTTCACAAACGAAATTAAATCACAACCTGCGTATTACCGTCAGATAGCAAGGCCTTTTGCCAAGCTTCGAGAAATTCATCCAAAAATTGTAAGAGGAGTTGATGATGTCAGAAGGCGAGCACAAGGTTGTTAATCAAACTCTGGTAAAATGCGACCGAATTGAACAATATGCGTAGTACCAACATATAACAAGGCCTTCTACCAGGTTTGGTGAAATTCCTCCAAAAACTGAGAGAGGAGTTGATTTCAGAAGGAAAACACACTCATAAAATTGTCAAAGTATAATTTTGTTAATCAAGGGCTGTAACTCTGGTAAAATGTGACCGAATTGAATGAAATTGCAATATGCATATTACTGACATATAACACAGAATCCTGCCAAGTTTTATGAAATTCCTCCAAAAATTGTGAGAGGAGTTGATTTCAGAAGGCAAGCGCCCTTCCCAGGACAGACGGATGGATGGAAATCGCCACGATATAATCCCCCTTCGGGCCTTTCAGCCAGCGGGGGATCACACTCGCTTCTTCATTTTGCACCAAAACCCAGCAGCCTTCAGTATGTTTTCATTCTTCATCTGAAAAATGCTCTCTTATGGAATACGCTGCTCAGATACAAACTTTTTTTTTTTTCTTCTAACATTAAATTTTGTGCTGGAAAACAAACATCTAGAACGCTAACATTTTTGTACCAACTTAATAATGTAGAAGTCATAAAATAGAAATCTATAACAGTTTGTATGGAAAAAAAAAAACCAGGGTGCTGAAGACTTTTGCACAGTACTTCATATCATGAGGAATTTACAGCGGATTATTTAATAGTAACATCGTTACCTGTTCCAGTTACTGTGGAACAGAAGAATAATTTCAGATTTTCTAACCACGGTACAGGATACTGGCACACCGTCACACCCCCTAAGTTTTCACGGAGACACCAAAGACAGTTCAGTTTGCTTACCTCAATGGCATTGTAAGCATCAAAGAACATTTCTCTGGCGCTGACGCTGCAGTAGATGCAGCCCATGGTCATATACAGGCAAAAGGAAAAGAAGTAGCGGTGGTTGAAATGGCCGACACAGTTATTTAACCAGGCTGTAAGACACACAGGTTAAGGAGAAAACCAGCAAAATAGGGCTTTGGTGTCGAAGAACATTTCAGTCTACGGGGACAAAAAAAAACCCAAACAAAAGGATACGACAGTGATGGTCCATTTTTAAAACACACCTGTGAGAGAACAGTTCATTGGAATCCTCAGTATTTAACGGCTGACACATTAAGTCTCATTATTGTATTAATTAAAAAAAAGTTACAACAATCACATGACACATGCCAACTGTAAATAATGTTCTGTTCATAGCTTTAAAAAAGGACAGGTTTTTATGTTACATTTAATTAAATCTGATAATTATGCTTCAAAGCCAAACACCTACGTATTGCAAATACTGCAGTGGTGTGTCCTCGCCGGTTTGGGAACAATACACTTCTTACAAATCGTCACTGTTGGAATATCACTCTTTTCCTGAAATTTAAGTAGATCAAGCACAAACAAACAAACGTTATAGTTCCCCGAATTCTCTTAAAGGAATACTCCAGAGTGAAATGCTTTCTAGGTCTATTTCCGCATCATTGGGAGTGCGTACGCGGAGTTGCTACCACAATCACGTCAATCGGATGTGTTTTGAGAAAATTAGTTTTTTGCGATTTCAACCGGAAAGCGCTAACACGGCAGTGCGTGGGGCATGTCTTTTTGCCGATACAAAGTGCTAGTTTTAAAACCATTGCAAAGCTCAAAACAACATGACAGTTCTGTGGAAGTAAGTAGAGGCTTCCTAGAAACTAAACGAGGTGTGTCTGGCTCTAAAAGTGCATGGACAGAGTGTGTATAACAGTAAATATAAAGCCATCGACCTTACCTGCAGCCGGGCTCCCTCAGATGCCATCTTCAGTGGACAGTCTGTAAAAGCCGAGTGCAGAGCCCATCCCGCACAATGGGCTCTGCTCTTGGCACTCGACTTTTATGGACTGTCCACTGAACATGGCGTCTGAGGAAACCCAGCTGCAGGTAAGGTCGCTGGCTTTATATTTACTATTCTACACACTGTCCGTCCACTTTTAGAGCCAGACACACCTCATTTCGTTTCTAGGAACCCTCTACTCACTTCCACAGAACTGTGATGTTGTTTTGAGCTTTGCAATGGTTTTAAAACCAGTGTTTTGTATTGGCAAAAAGACATTCCCTGGCCACTACCATGTTAGTGCTTTCTGGTTGAAATCACAAACTAATTATCTCAAAACATCCGATTGACGTGATTGTGATAGCAACTCAACGTATGCATCCCCAATGATGCGGAAATAGACCTAAAAAGCATTTCACTGCGGAGTTTTCCTTTAAAAGGGAAGATGCGTTTAAGACCAGTTTGCTATTTCTGCAGAATGAAAGAATTATATTAATTATAAAAAATTATAACTTCAGTTTGCCATGGCATTTTCTTTTAATGCTTGCGCTGGAGTGTTGCACATCAGCCAAGACGCTTAAAACAATTTTAAAACAGCAGTTTCCCTGTGTGATATAATTGGCATGCATGGCCACCTATCTTTCTTTTTTCTCCTGTTTTCATGTCAGACCATTTTCTTTTTCACCTCACTTAATTAACTTTCTGTAATTTGTCTTGAGATTTTGACCTTGTCAGGTACCATTTAATAATACATACTTTCCCTGGCATAGGCACAATTCTAAATAACTTATTTCTACCTCTTAAGAACACTTTGCCATTTACTCAGCATTTAAGCACAGTGAACTGTATTTAATGGAGATTTGGCATCAAAAATGCAAATCAGCTGTGCCATGCACACATTTGTTAATTTAAAGGTGATTAACATTCATCAGCACATCCACAACTTTTGTGAATCTGGTAGAAATTATTTTGTTTAGCTTGGCTTATGCACAGATTTACTAAACTTCACTAAAATACTTTACGAAGATTTACTTAGACTTTATTACAATATTGATAAGTGTGGCCCACTGTTTATAAATGTTTACATTACAAAAATTTTTGGATCTATTTACAGTTTCCAAATACGAAGGCATGCTAAATCATACTATCAAGTATAATTTTTATACATTTAAAAATATTTAGGTCTAAATAAAGAAAGCATTATTTGTGTGTGCGCGTACCCAGCACATCAAGAGATGACTGGTGGTTGGAGATGATTACATAAGGCCCCTCAGTCTGCAGGTGCTCCCAGCCAATGATCTCAAAGCGTAGACCCAGGAAGTACTTCACATGGCGCACCAGAAAGCGAATAATCCTAGGGGTACAAGCAAAAATAATTAAACTTGGGCTGGCACATTAAGTTTGTTGAAATTTTGATCCAATATTATTCTGGTAGAAATGTGTGGGGGGGTTTTGGCACTGCAAATAGCTCACTATTTTACAGGATTTAAAAATACTCTATGCCATTTCCTAACAATGAATATCTGAACATCTCAACTACTCTGATGAGAGGTAAGGACAGGATACACCAGCCAAATCTTGAAAAATAGGTAGAAAAGGAATAGTAGCAATACTAGAGTATGGCCAACACCATGGATGCACATGTGGGGCATTAATCATCAGTTACTAGTGGGCTTCAGTAGAAATCCAGCAAGAGGCTTATTACTTTTAATGAGGTTTATTTCTGGAAACAACTTGTGCTCTCCACGGCCCCCACTAGTAGCACTGGTGCTCTTTATTGAAAATGTTGTCACATCACTTAAATTGACATATAATGCAACATAACATGTTTTGATGAGTCATGTAGCCTTTAGCCTCTACCGTCTTGGTCAGACTTTTTTTTTTTTTTGTTACTCCAGCCTCTCTAGAGAACCACCAACATACCAAACATGTCATACACTGAACTGGTTGGTTCTCATTTGCTTGAAGTTGAGAATACGCCATCTCAATTTCACTTGCCTTGGCAATTTTGAGAAGGGTCTGGCTGCAGACTGGAGCACCACTCTAGACTGGAAACACAGGCCCTCCAAGCAACCTCCTCACTAAAACCCTACATTTAAACTTAATAGATTACTTATTTCCTGTCTAGAGTGGTGGTCACCTGTTTCCTATTAGTTATTCCATTTAAAGCTCATAGGCAACGGTTTTCAAATGTATGCACATTTAAAGTTTTATATGTTAAAAACAACCTCTGTAATTTTCTTCTGGTCCCAAGAAGTATTGTGAAGTAATAATTAAAATAAGATAGTACGGATAGCAACAAATTTCTGTTCGTCAATTTTCGTGACCACTCGGCACATGACGTCATTCAAGACAAACAAACCGCTTGAATTGAGTCCACCTCCATTTACTTGCATTGCCATTCAGCTTGAGTACAGACGTGTGTTCAGGAATTTCCAAAGAAAAAACATGCCTTATTGAGGTGCAGTGAACTGTAACAACAGGACTGGTTCAGGAAGAAGTTTTTACCTTTTTCTGAGAGAGAAGAAGAGGCCAGTGTTTCCCACACATTGACCATTGTGTGGCGGGCCGCCACAGAATGGAATCCTACCACCACATAATAAGACTCGCGATAAAAAAATTAAAAAAAAAATCACGAATAATAGAAGAAAAAAATCAATTCGTATCGTTCCATTTTCCTCACACCTATATCGTTCCATTCATTCATAGTGCCCTTTCTTCTCGTTCAAGCCCACACACACACCACGTTAGCTCACTCCTCTCCGCGCATTCTTGTCGAGATCAAGAAGGAGCCGCTGCCTATCACCGTGTCTCTGCTATCACGCAGCATTGGAAGTCAAAGTTGGAGCATTGGAGTCTACCGAAGGTTAGTATGATGTACTGCTCAAAAACAGCTGCCCAGTATGAAACTCAGAAAAGGCCAACTTATGCTAACGAATGCCGTTTTATGAATTATTAGCCTTATAACGTTATCAGTGTTGAACATCCAGTTGTCAGCCTATAACGTTAGAAACGCAGCAAACAATAAAATGCAATACTATAGTTAGATAATGAGATAGACTATTGTGCCCATATGCTAATTAATATCTTAGTATTTATTTGACAACTATAATTTCATTAACTCTCAATGTTTGCTGCTTTGACACAGATGAGTATTGAAAAGTTTTTTTTGCGCCAGAAAAGGCCTCATCTGGAGGCAGAGCAGCTTCAGGAGGAGGTATCAGCCTGAAATACTGTCAAATGACTGTTGATAGTTATTTATCATCCTGAAATAAAGTTACTGTCAAATGATTGTTGCTAATAAAGTTACAGTCAAATGACCGTTGCTAATAAAGTTACTATCAAATGTTGCTAGTCGTTATGTTAGTATATAATTTCGAATACCGTATTATAGGCATCAGACAGTGCTGAACAGCCCAGCACGTCTCAGGGCTGTTCAGGACAGAGAACAGGCCAGGAGGACAGCCAAAATGCCCTAAGACAGGCTAGTGCAGAGTCATCAGGTGAGGTGAAAAAGATAGACTTGTAGCTCATTTATTCATTTATTTGTTTGTTTTAAACGGTGACAGTAAATTTGATTCTATATTTCTGATAGAGTCTAGGAAACACAGGGAGTCTGGATTCAATCCAGACTGGTTAAAACTTCCACAATTTAAACCGTGGTTATACCACACCCAGCATGGTACTGTAATCAGCAAATTGATTGATTGATTTAAATTTCTAATTTTGTGTTATGCATAATTGTTGATGTTTACTTTAGCAAATTAGATGGATGTTTTTTATATTGTTTAAGGGATGTTCTGCAGACTGTGTAGGCAGCACAAGCCTGCACCCAAGAAAGGTGCCAATCAGAGGGCCTTTCTTGAGGTGGCTGCGGTTATTTACCGCAAGGATTATATCGAAAGGCACCTCAAAACAGAGCACCACCAAGAGAGCATCAGATGCCAGGCATCACTTTCTTCTGGTACTCTACAAAAGGGGAAATTATTAAGAAAAAAAAAATCCTGTACTGTAGTAGGGGGCCTACATGCCCATATATGAAAGTTCTTTTCTGATATATTTGTTTTATTTTGATACATTTAAATAACAGGTGTATCAGTAATGGCATCCTTTGATCCAATCATTGTCTTGGAGCATGAAGCAATAATTGGAGGTTTCAAGTGCCTTTATTGGCTTGTCAAAAATGAAATGGCCCACCACACCAATTACCCAAAGCTCCTGAGCCTGGCAGAGCTTTTAGGGTGTGACTATTTCCAAAAATTGAAGGTAACACATACAGTAGATTTTTTTTTTTAATGACCTTAACATTGATATCTGAGGAAATTATACAGTTATCTTACTCTTCTACCAATGTCAAGATTGACAACAGGAACAATTACAGGTCTCATCGAATTGTCGATGAGATGCTGGAAATTCTAGCAGAAGTTCTGGAGGGACCTATTCTGATGGACATCAGTTCATCACAGGCTATTGGCCTGGAGATAGATGAGAGCACTGATGTCTCTGTATCCAATCAACTTGACTTGCATGTTAGGTACATTAACATTCTCAATAAGAATTGCATACATAATTATTCCAGCAAAATAATTGTGAATTGTCAATACTGTTCTCTACAGGCACTTGGATAAAGAGGGACAGGTGTATAGCCAGTTCCTTGATCTGGTATCGGTCACAGATGGTAAAGCAGATACCATTGCTTCTGCTGTTAAGACAGTGCTTCTCAAAAAGGGCATTCCAACGGAGAAGCTGTATGGACTGGGGACTGATGGGGCAGCGGTCATGACAGGTAATTATTGTATGCAATATATTTTATTTATTATAATTTGTCTGTTGAATCCAATTTTAAAATTTTTTTAAATACACAGGGCGTTTGAATGGTGTTGCAAAGCAACTTAAAGACAGCTTCCCCCAAATTCTGGCTGTAGCTTGTTCTGCCCACAAATTGGCACTTGCTTGCAAAGATGCCTCAAATAGTGTCCCATACATGGCCACATTTCGGGACCATTTGCAGGAACTGTATCTATTTTTTCATGGTAGTGCAAATCGAACTGCCACTCTCAAGGCTGCATCCCTTAGCCTGGGTCTCACTGATCTGAAGGTTCAGGTAATTGCCTTCTAATAGCATCTAATGTTTATTAATGAGTGGTAAATTGTAGTAATAATTGTTGGAACATTTACAGGAAGTGAAGGACACACGCTGGCTTTCACAGCATAAAGCCATCAACATGCTGCAGAGGAACCTTACTGCTGTCCTTGGAGCCTTGGCCGAGGAGGCAGAAATAAGGAAATGTCCTACAGCTAAAGGCCTCTACACTTTCTGCGGGACATACAGATTTGCGGCCTCTGTTTATCTCCAGGCAGATGTATTGCCTCACCTTGCCTGCCTCTCTAAAGTGTTCCAGAAAGAACATGTTAATTTTTTACACATACATGAGCAGGTGACAACTATGTCTGAATACAGTTCTGTTGTGATTCATTGATTTTTTGTTTGCATATACAGCAGGTTAGTAATGCTAGATACTTTTTTAGGTTCCCATCACCATCCAAACCCTCAGAGATATTAAAGAGGCAGGGCAGACTCCGATCCCAGGATCCTTCCTGTCTCAGCTGCATGAGGACTTAGAGGATCCTAACAAGCTTGAAGCCTTTGAAATCAACCATGAGGAGGAGAGGGGCAGGAGGGGGCAATCTGTCCAGGGTCAGTCAAGGGAGGCACAGTGGTGCAGATTCCAGCAACAGGTAACTACTTATGTTTAAATTCCTAGTAGCTCAGTCCTTAATGCCTGTTTCAAATGTGAGTGAAGGTTACTAAAATGAACTGATTTGTTCATTTACTGTAGGTCCTTCAACCCTACATTGCTGCCTTGGAGATTGAAATGGAAAGGAGATTTCAGGAGCTGGACATCCTTGGCGCTTTCCATGTCCTTAGACCTCAGTCAGCTACTCTCCCTGACAATACCATGACCACTACCCATCTTCAAATACTGGCAAGAAAATTCTGTCCTGGCCAAGAGGCCAACCATGCACTTACAGGGTCATTACAGGTGAGTGAATTTAAATGACAGTGTCTTTCTCTCTCTCTCGCTCTCCATGTCTATCTCATGTGATATCTTTTATTCAAGAACAAGAACGAGGGGGAGCTCCTGACTCTTCTGGCAAGCGAGTATGATGAGTGGGCAGACCTCTACCCTTACCTGAGTCTCCTGGCCAGCATTGCCTTGATTGTCCCAGTCTCATCTGTGAATTGCGAGCGGGATTTCTCAGCAATGAATAGGGTAAGCACAGAAATTCAGTATTCCGTTGTATATATATTTTTCATGTAATGGAGATTTTAGTACTTTAGTGATGAAGAAAAAAAATTATTTTTTTTATCCATAGATTAAAATTGACCTAAGGAACAGGCTCCAAGGGGAACACCTGGCAGCCTGCCTAAGAATATCAATTAATGGTCCCGACCCCAAAG
>JAPEKM010000004.1:20390495-20400763 GCA_027575975.1 Cathorops multiradiatus
AGTTACATTACTTTTTAAAAGTAATCGAAAAAGTTACACTACAATTACATTTTAAACAAGGTAACTTGTAACTGTAACGGATTACGTTTTTAAAGTAACTTACCCAACACTGTGCACTCATCATGTATAGTGGCCATAGTATAAGCCTCTGGAGGCAGTGTTATGATCTGGGGGTTGCTTTAATTGGTCAGTTCTAGGCTCAGCAACATTATGTGGCAAAATTAAAATCAGCTAACTACCTGAATGCACTGAATGATCAGGTTATCCCATCAAAGGATCCCCCCCCTGCTGGCACAGGCATAAACTTAAGGTTCAATTTGTGAAAGAGTGGTTCAGAGAGCATGAGGAATTATTTTTCACACATGAGTTGACCACCATAGAGCCCTGAAATTAACCCCATTGAAGGTCTTTAGGATGTGCTAGAGAAGACTTTACGGAGTGGTTCAACTCTCCAATCATTAAGAGAAGAGCTCAATAAATCTATTGCAACTCTGGATGGAAATAAGGTTGTGTTATTGCACAAGTTTGTTAAAACAATGCCACAACGAACGCGTGCCATAAACAAAGCTAAAGGAGGCATAAACAAAATATTGAAGTGTGTGACTTTGTTTGGCTGGGCAGTGTATTATCTAATGCAAAATTACATTATGCTCCTTGCATGCCTAACATATCTGTACACTGAGAAACACTTGATGGTTCTGCTGGTTCCAGTTTAGGATAAACAAAACTTGGAAGTAGTAACAGTTTATTGCATGGACCTACACCAATGTTTTAACCCTACATTGCATTTTACTTGAAATCTATTAAAATACTGGCTGACAAAAATGTTTCCATTTTGGTGTGATTGTCATCCTTGTAATTTTACATAACTGATTAGCGACACAAATATTCATTAAAGTTGCGAAGAAACACAAAACAACGTATAAAGAAATATCCATCTGATTAAAAAAAAACACCTTAAGACATCAAAATGAGAGCAGGTTTGAATGAAAATACAGCTTATGAGCTTGTGCGCTGTAGATGAAAGCTCCTGCCCACTTGTCCCTCATTTAAAAATGCAAATGGTGCACACAAATTTTCCCTTGTCTACCTCTAGTTTATGTAGATGTTGTGATATTGAGCTAATAAAAGGAAAGCATTCAGTAGGCTATCAAGAGCCGGGGCGGGGGGCTGTCCTAAATAGAGAGGGAGGAAAAATAATAAATTCAGTGAAGCAGAGTTAGAGGTGCTTTAGATTTATGCAAATAAAAATACATTTACCAAAAAAGTTGTCCTCATCTGTAGTTAAGTGAAAAGTTAAACACCAAAAAGCAGACTTCCAAAATAAAGTCACATTTGTTCTGTTTGAGTATCAAGATGAAATTATCTAACATTTTTGTTGTTAAAGTGCTAGGTTGCTCAGCACCATTGAGTAAACTGTCTCTCCAAAAACGAAAGGTTTTTTGGTGGTGCAATCATCCATCATCAAATAACAGAAGGATTAATAAGCTGATAAACATCCACATTTACATTTTGTCAGGAAGCAGGCACTTATGGATGTAACTGCAGGAAGAAGTGGTGAGCAAGGTGAACTGAGCCAAATCGTGAAGCAAAAGCTGCATCCGCGTGTTGAGGTCGGCAAGTATCTGTTGATGTTCTCCTAACAACCATCCCTAGGCACTTAGTTTGGCTTCCTCTGCTATATCCATTGTAGGTGAAGTATCCTGTCAGGAAGCAGGCACTTACTGATGTAATTGCAGGAAGAAGTGGTGAGCAAGGTGAACTGAGCCAAATGATGAAGCAAAAGTTGTAGTCAGAAAACAGGCGAGGGTCAGTCAATGGGCAATCAGAGTAACATAGACAAAACAGGAAGTGAACTCAAAGGGTAGCAAGAGTCAAGGAACAGCAAAACAGGCAGAGACTAACAAAGATTCAGTATGGACTCTGAAAAGCAGAATGATACTTTACATGGATACTGTGTGAGGGAGAGGTTTAAGTAGCATGGTGGTGATGAGTGAATGGGAAACAGTTCAATACTCCAGTGACAGGGGGTGCTGTGAATCTTGGTTGTTGTAGTTCTGAGTGGCCATCTTTGTAGTTTGATTAGCACTGCTGGTTTCAGCACTCTGACAGAACCCACCCCCTAAGGAGCTCCCTCTGGGAGCTATATTCTTCTTGGGGCATCCTCTACTCCTAGGTGTGGGTTTGTCAGGGTTTTGAGTGTGGAATTCCTGTTTCATCAGGGGATCAAGGACATCTTTGGCACGTAACCAACTTCATTCTTCTGGCCCATAGCCTTCCCAATCTACCAGATACTCAATTTGGCCTCTTCTGCATTGGGAGTCAAGTAGTCCATTTATCTAGTAGATGGGTTTCCCCTCTAGGCTCAGTGGTTGGGGTTCCAGCGCAAGAGGGTTCTCGGCAAGTGGGCCTAGAATGGCAGGCTTGAGACAGGAAACATGAAATGTTGGGATATCTGACTATGAGAGGGGGAACTCTAGCCTGTAAGAAACCTTATTGATTCTCCTAAGAACCTTGAATGGGCCAATGTATTGGGCTTTCAGTTTTCAGCAGATGTTGAACAGTCCGAGTTTTTTTCTGGTGACCCAAACCCTGTCACCAGGAGTGAAATCTGGATTGTTGCCCCTGTGTTTATCAGCATACTTCTTGTACTTGGCATTGATTATTTCGATGCACTGATGTACTTCCTCCCAGATGGCTTGACTGTATGAAAACCAGTATCCTACAGCTTGGACTTGTGTTGGGGTGTCGTCCCAGGGAAACAAGGGTGGCTGGTAGCAGAGTATGCACTGGAATGGGGTTAGTTGCGTCACAGAATGCTTCAAAGAGTTTTGTGCATACTCAGCCCATGGAATGAAATGTGCCCAGTCCCCGGGGTTCCTCATACAAAAGATTCACAGGAAACATCCAATCTCTTGATTTGCCCTCTCCACTTGATGTGAGACTGACTGAGACTCCCAGTTGTTCCATGAAGCAGGACCATAGCCAAGAAATGAACTGGGGACCTCCGTCACTGACTATGTCCTCGGGGATGCCAAAGTACCTGAATGTATGCTGGAATAGTAGTTCGGCAGTCTGGAGTGCAGTCAGGATGCATGGTAATGAAGATTTTAAGGGCTTTAGAGAATCTGTTAACAATGACCATGACGGTCATGTTTCGTATAGAAGGTGGTAGATCTGTAATGAAATCAAGGGCCGGTGTGGTACAAGGCACTTTTGCCTGGGCACACTTGGAGCAAGATGCAACAAACTGATGTGAGCATGTTCTCCCACCAGTACTTGTTGCTTAACACTTGAGGAGTTCGTTGGCTCCTTGGATGTCCTGTGGTGCGAGATGTGTGAGCCCAAGTGATAAGTCGCCCTTGGAACTGCTTTGGGACAGAGTAGGCCAGGCGGAAGACTCATGGGAAGTGTTCTGAGCTGAGAGTTCCTTATCTGTTGATCTAGGTCCCAAGTGATGGACTGCACAAATCAGTTGGATGGAAGAATTGCATGGGTATTAGAATCTTGCTGTGAAGACAAAGATATGTGACAAAGTATCCACCTTAGTGTTCTTTGATCCAGGGCAGAACAAGATCGTGAAATTAAAACAGGTAAAGAAAAGAGCCCATCTGGCCTGTTGTGGATTGATATGCTTAGCTTTCTTGAGGTATTCTAGGTTTTTGTGGTCTGCGGGTATTGCGAAGGGATGAGTGGCTCCCTCCAGCCAGTGTCTCCACTCCTCAAGAGCAAGTTTCATGGCTAAGAGTTCATGGTTACAAACTTCATAGTTCCTTTCAGCCAATGTGAGCTTCTTGGAGAAGAAAGCCACCGGGTGCAGTTTGTGCTTCTTGCCACAATGTTGGGATAAGACCTCTCTGACCCCTGGGTCAGATGCATCAACCTCTACAATGAAAGGTTTAGTTGGGTCAGGATGTTGCAGAACCAAGGCTGAGGTGAACAGTCCCTTCAGTCGATTGAAGGCTTCTTCATCAGCAGAGGGATTCCACTGCAGTTGTTTGGGTCCCTTCTTAAGCAAGGTCATTAGGGGAGCTGCAGTGGTGCTGAAACCTTGAATGAAACGATGATAGATGTTTGCAAACCCCAGGAATCATTGAAGTTCCTCAACAGAGATGGGCACAGGCCAAGACATGACTGTGGAAACCTTGGAGGAATCCATGCTTACTCTTTCTGAACTTATGATGTAGCCTAAGAAGGTGATTTGGTTCTGGTGGAATTCACACTTCTCAGACTTGACAGAGGTGATTCTCTAAAGTGTTGGAGAATGGTTCTGACATGTTCTCTATGGCTCTTTTTTATCAGGGGACTAGATCAGAATGTCATCAATGTAAGTTATGACGTAGCATTCTAACATGTTTCTTAATATGTTGTTAGACACTGAAAGATGCTGGGAGCTGAAGAAAGGTCATATGGCATTACCCGGTATTTGACGTGACCAGTGGTTGTACTGAATGCGGTTTTCCATTCGTCACCCTTCCTGATTCTTATCAGATTATAGGCGCTATGCAGGTCAAGTTTAGAAAATATCTTGGCTGAACAATGCTGCTCCAGAGCAGATGGAACAAGAGGCAGAGGATAAGGGTATTTGACCATAACCTGGTTAAGCCTTCTATAACCTATACAAGGCCAAAGACCACCACCTCACTTTTTGACAAAGAAAACACCCACTGAGGCTGGTGATTTGGAGGAAAAGATGTATCCTTGGTTGAGGGCTTCTTGAATGTACTCTTCCATGGCAGCATGCTCTTTATGGGAAAGGGGATAAATTTGACCACATGGAGGTGATATACCTGGTAGGAGATTGATGGCACAGTCACATTACTGAAGACCTCTTTCAGGTCAAGATAACACTCCAGGACATTCTCACTGGAGTCTGGCTGTGGACTTTCTACTGATGTGGAAGAGATGCAAAGTTGAGGACATGTAAGACAATGTTGGAAACAGCTGGGTGACCATTGCAAAATTTGTGTCATGAGATCAATGGGTTATGAAGTTGTAGCCAAGGGTACCCCAGGATGATGTCAATGTTCAATGGTGGTTACATAGAGAGAAACATGTTCTGAGTGGAGTGCTCCCACCTGAATGAGGACAGGAGGGGTCCTGGTGGTAACCTGGCCATCGCCTATGGGTCCTCCATTAATGGTTTGTATGTGGAGTGGATTCTGCAGAGGGATTGTGGGCAGGTCATACTTCTGGACAATCCCACTATTGATGAAATTCCCCTCTGCCCCTGAATCTATGAAGGCAGACAGGACATGTGTGGAGGATACCAGCTTTAACAATACAGGTACTTTAAACGATTGTGCATTAAAATTTACAATCTGGACTCACCACTTGAGTAGTGGGTTCCACTGGCTTGGAGCATGATGAACAGATGGGACACTGACTAATCTTGTGTGCTGAACTCCCACAGTAAAAACAGAGATCCTCTCTCTTCCTCCTTTCTTGTTCAGATTTTTTTCAGGTGAGTGTGGGACACTTCCATGGGGGCACTTTCTTCAGTGCTGAACAGGCTTGGAGGGTTCCTTGAGAGAAGGTCGGCTGGTAAGCCGAATCGCCAGGTCAGTGAGGGAATCTAGAGTCATGCTTTCATCATAGAAGCCATTTCACTGAGTATCCCTGGACGGAGACCCTGACGGAACACTCTTTTCAAAGCTGGCTTGTTCCATCCACTGGCTACAGCAAGGGTTCGAAAGTTCAAGGCGTACTCTGCAACTTTCCTTGAGCCCTGTTTCATGGTGAGGAGACACTATCCAACTTCAATGCCCTCAGGTTCATGATCAAACACTCCTTTGAAGAGCTTGAGGAAATGCTCATAGGAAATTGTGTTCGCCTCCTTTACTCCATACAGCGCTGGCTCATTGCAGTTCCTTGCCAGTGAGGAAGAATAAGAATTTGGTGATATTGTGGTCATCCGAGACACATGGCATCATGGAGAAGTACAGGGAGCACTGTAGCAGAAATCCCTTCCAAGCAGTCATATCTCCAGCATATTTTTCTGGAACCAGGAGCTGTAGTATGGCACTAGAAGATGCCTCAGGGTGTGGAAGGAGGGCTTGTGACATCACAGTTGCAAGTTGTGTCATCCATACATTGAGGTCGGCAAGCATCTGTTGATGTTCTCCTAACAACCACCCCTGGGCACTCAGTGCAGTTTGTTTGGCTTCCTCCGCTACATCCATTGTAGGTGAAGTATCTTATCAGGAAGCAGGCATGTAATTGCAGGAAGAAGTGACAAGCAAGGTGAACTGAGCCAAATCGTGAAGCAAAAGTCAGTCAGAAGACAGGTGAGGGTCGGTCAATGGGCAATCAGAGTAATGTAGACAAAACCAGAAGCAAAATTGCTGAAAGGGTAGCGAGAGTCAAGGAACAGCAAACCAGGCAGAGAATACCAAAGGCTTAGTATAGACTGGGGAAAGCAGAATGATACTTCATGTTGATGCAGTGTGAGGGAGAGGTTTAAGTAGCGTGGTGGTGATGAGTGAATGGGCAACAGCTGAGTTCAATACTCCAGTGATGGGGGGCACTGTGAATCTTGGTCATTGTAGTTCTGAGTGGCCATGTTTGTAGTTTGATTAGTGATGCTGGTTTCAGCGCTCTTACTGACACATTTATAAATTGCATTTTGACACTAAACCCCATTTCTTAACTGTAAATCAATCATTTTTCAAACCAGTTGTTGAAACAGTATACTTACATTTACATGCATGTTCTATTCATTCTACAAAACATTCTACTCATGCTCCTAAGTGTAAACTTATGCATAATAAGAACTAATATAAACCTCAATATGATCAACTTCAAATCATATAATGTACTTGGATCAATGCACTTTTATATATGAAATATACTGTTGTGTATAAATTGCTCTTTTTTATGTTTACAGCATTTATTTGACTCCCTTATCCAGAGTGACTTCATACTTTATAGTCTCTATCAAAAAACAAATCCTCATGCTAGTTCACTCAGACAGGAATGAAGACCATTAGGAAAATTTTGTGAAAACTACTTGTTTTCATTAAATTACTGGCATTAAAGAATATTTAAAAAAAAAAAGAAAAAAAGAAAGAAAATGAGCCAATATAAATCTATGGATTAAGCAAAATAATGTTAATTATTTAATTTAAAATGCCACCATATTATCAGGGGTGTGTGCTGGTCTGTCTGTGCATAGCCATATGTAAATAAATAGCTCAGCTGACAGAAGATTTAACTCTCACATTATTATTATTGTTATAGTAATAATAGTGAATCAAAATAACTTCCATTTCTACCTTTTAACGCCTACACTCATTACATGCTCCCAACTGTCTGTGCACTTGAATTTTTATGGAGGTTTGTGGGCATCTCTAAATGCATATGAGCTGTGCTGGGAATGCGCTGCACATTACATTATCAATTATACAAGTACGCGCTGCACATATCATTATCAATTATACAAGTACGAAGAAAATCAGCGTTTCTGAAACTTTTGTAAATCTGGTGGAAAAAGTTAGTTCAGTTTAACTTGGGCAAAACTAAAAGAGTGAAAATTGACCTGTGCCCAGAAATGAGTTTGCTCAAACAAATATACCAAAGATTAAATTGACCAATAAGGAAACTATCTTTGAATTTCTGTTCACTTATTTTACAATCAGATTTGATTGTGTGCAACTTTGATGAATAAAGGTCTGTGTGTTTCAATCAGAAGGAAGCATGGAGAAAAGATGTTTGAGCTCTTTATTGTGACATTTACAAGAAGCATTGTAGGTGTCCTTCTGTGGGTAGACAATTCTGTTTACCAGACCAGAGTTTCATGAATGTTTTGATAAACTTTACAGACCAAATTGCTGCTTTGCCAGATGAGACACAACTGTAAGTAACTTGCTCATAGTTAACAGTAATTAGATTTGTGTTTGTAACTTGCCAGAGGTTTCTCTGTAGTTAAAATGTACTTGCTCAAGTAACACCACCTTATATAGCTAGGTTATGAAACTGATTTTCTATAAACTACCAATGCTCTAGTTATTCTTCTTAGCTAACTGGCTAGGTATATTACTTAGCCAAAAGTAGTCTAGTTCAGCAGCAGAAAAACAGCTTTCACCATTTCAGAATCCATCCTTCAGCAAGCTGATAAACTAGCGAGGAATGTTGAGTAAACCAATTTCACATGTGCAGCATGCTAAAAGTTGATGAATAACTACAAAAAATATATATATATCGAGAAGAAATTAACATAAGAATAAAGAGTGTTATCCCATCCAGGTTGTATTTCCCAGGATAGATGTGGAGTCCACAACAACCCTAACTTGGATAAAGCAAAAACTGAAAATGACTGAATTAATGAATGATAAATAAGCCTATAAGCATTAGTAAAGGACATATACAGTACATATAAACTACAGCAGTGAAGTTTCCATAACAAATTACTGATCACAAAAAGAAAGAAACAAATACTACTTATCTGTATGTGTCTATAAAGTAGCACCTGTCCCCAATACCTTCAGCACACACACACACACACACACACACACACATACAAAGATCATAAAGTTGTAAACATTCCTACCATAACATCTCTGTGTTGCTAAAAACTGTTCATGCAAAACAAAACACATCTCATTTCACTATGAATCACAAACACATGTCATAAAGGTCCCACATGAAGGTTCAATGGGAACTACCTCTTTATTGGGCATCAGTTACACTGCATCTAGAAACATTAACGCTGAGTGGATGCGTTAGTGAACATGAGAGCACATCTTTAAATAGTGCCACTTCTCCATGTAATGCCTTATAGCAGTCTTTGGTCCAAAAGGCTACATTGCTTTACATACACTGATAGGGCTTTAGAAATGGCAGGTTCAAGTAAACTCTTGAAATAATAACAGCAGATCTTTACCAACAGTTAATGCCCTTATTAGCCTATAGCTAATTAGCTCATTTGTTGAGTCCTTAATTTGTTTTCAACAGACTATTTTTGCTGTTGCACAGATAATGGTATGCTACCAATAATAAAAATAAAATGAGAGCGAGATCTTAAATATAGAGGTGGTGAAGTGGGTGGCACCTCAACTCGCCAACATTTTGAGGGTTGCTGTCTGTAGAGTTTTGCATTTTCACTTTGTCCACTCAGTTCTCCCATTTCCTCCCACCTACTGTCCACCTAACATGCTGTGTAGGAGGACTGGTGATGTTATATTTTCCCTCATTTTGAATGGGTGTGTGAATGTGACTGCATGAGGCCCCAGCCAGGCATCTCATCCCATGTCTATTCATAGATTGTGCTTAAGCAGGATAAAATGGTAAATGACTGCTTCAAATTAGTGTTAGTGAATGAGGTGGAAGAGGGTAACATTGTAGAGCACCTGGTGCCCATTGTTCCAGGCATAGAGGGCACGATCCCGTGGGTTGTAATCCAACATGGAGATGTGAGAGTACTTATTCTGCAAAGGGATGTCAATGTACTCATAAGTAGAGGAGTTGGTGTGGTAAGCATAGTAGACCTTTGTCCCTCCAGAGTACCCATTGGTTACATAGAGTGTGCCACAAATCATAAAGGATTCACCTGCGCTGCGCTTTGGATGATTGGTTGTCCATGACTTGATGACCTGTAGAGTGACTGGGTTGAGTTTGCTGATGACAATGTTGCCTGCATTTTGATTTGTGGCATAGACAGCCCAAAGTCCATGTTCATCCACCATAAGGTCAATGTCAGAGTGGCCACCCCACGCATAGTGGTACACATTGTTGTACCCAGCACTGTTCAGCCTCTGGGTCTTGCTGACAGTGGAGGTCTTCAGGTCAAACTTGATGATAATGTGGCTCTGGAACTTGCTGAAATAAATGGAGCCATTATAAACCACTTGGCCTGTTCCAGACCATGGGTGTGGCAGGCGGTAGGATGTGAAGTTGTTTGATGTCATAAAGTCAGACATGGAACGATACTCTCGCACAAAGCGATTGTTGTGGTAGCCGTCCATATACCACACCTGCAGATGAAAACATAAAACATGACACAAAATAATTTTCAAACAATGTAAGGAATGAATACGACTACATATTGAAACCTACAAGGATAATTCCAGATTATTCTGGATTAAAACCCTGCTTTATGTAATCAAATCTTAGCACTGCACACAATCCTGTCTCTTGGAGAAGGGAAGGATAGATAGATAGATAGATAGATAGATAGATAGATAGATAGATAGATACTGGGTACACACACACATACATATATATATATATATATATATATATATATACACATACATACACACACACACACA
>JAPEKM010000004.1:20448037-20459485 GCA_027575975.1 Cathorops multiradiatus
CCTGACTTCTCTCTCCCCTTTATTTTGCAGACTGATGCATCGGACAGAGGGCTGGGGGCCGTTTTGTCCCAGGAGGTGGAGGGTGAGGAGCGCCCTGTGCTGTACATCAGCCGGAAACTCTTGATGCGTGAAAGCAGGTACAGCACAATTGAGAAGGAGTGTCTTGCTATCAAGTGGGTGGTCCTCGCCCTCTGATACTACCTGCTGGGGCGCCCTTTCACTCTCTGTTCGGACCACGCGCCCTCCAATGGCTCCACCACATGAAGGATGCCAATGCGCGGATCACCCGTTGGTATCTCGCCCTCCAGCCATTTAAATTTGAGGTGATCCACAGGCTGGGGGCACAGATGGTGGTGGTGGACTTCCTGTCCTGGGGGGGAGTCAGCTTCAGGCCGGACAGCTCTGCGGCCTGAGTCGGACGGTGGGGGTATGTGGCAGCGGGGGGCGTGGCCAAGCAGCAGTCTGTGACTGGAGGGCGGGGTCGGGGAAGGTAATTGGCGAAGTCATTCCACTTGCTGTCAATTAATGTGTGTGTGTGTGTGTGTGTATGTGTATCTGTTTGTTTGTTACAGGGACAAAACATAAAAGGAGAGAGAGAGCAGAGAAAGGGAGCTCTCCCCAACTACAATGCATGTGTGAGTGAGTGAGGAATGGATGAATGAATGAAAGGAAGCAAGCAAGCTGAAAAGCCCGAATAAAAGATATTGTACAAATATCAACTCTCGCCTGCCGTGCTTCTGTGCTCCACCCACATCAGGAAGTGTTACAGTACAGTGGTGCCAAAACCTGGGAGCACAGAAGGGAACCACCCCATGGAGTCCCCGCCATTCGAAGAGCTCATCCTTGCCCTTGCTACCGCCCAGCAGAACCAGCATCAAGCGCTGATCTCCCTCTGAAAGGAGCAGGAACAACGCTTCAAAGCCTTGATGCTGGCCCAGCAGGAAGATCAGCAGGCATTCCGGCACCAGCTCACGTCAGCAGGGACGTCGACCACCGCTGCCGCCACCCTCACAAAGATGGGAACGCAGGACGATCCGGAAGCATTCCTCGCTCTTTTCGAGCAAGAAGTCGAGGCGTGGGGGTGGCTGCAGGAGCAGCGCGCAGCATGCCTTCTCCCGTTCCTGACTGGTGAGGCGCAGTTCACAGTGCAGTAGCTCTCTGCTGACAGCCGGCTGGTCTACGCTGATCTGACAAAAGCCATCCTGCAGCAGCTTGGCCTCTCCCCAGAGCAACATTGCCAGTGCTTCCAGACGCTGGCACTGGAGGAAGTTGGACAGCCATTTACATTTGGCCAGCAACTCCGGGATGCCTGCCAGCGGTGGCAGAGGGCGGAAAACTGCGATGCCGATGAGATCATCGATCTGGTGGCACTGGAGCAGTTTGTCTTTCGACTTCCAGAAGGAATGGCGGAATGGATCCAGCGTCATCACCCAGCATTGCTGAAGCAAGCCATTGAGCTGGCGGAGGACCATCTGGAGGCGGCTCCGATGGCAGGTAGATGAGGCATCTCCCCTTGCTTCTCTTCTCTTCTCTCTCTCCCTTTTCTCCCCCTGTCTCTTGCACTCCTCCGCACCCCATTCCCCTGCTACAGAGCCGCCGGTGGGCTCCTCTCCAGCCGGCCTGTCACACCTGTGGTGTCCTTCCCTCTCCTGTGTCTGTGTTGTCTCCCCCTCAGGTGAGTGACACCCATAACACCAGTGCAGAGGGAGAGCAGTGCCAACAGGCCTTCTCTGAGATAAAAGCTGCACTGTGTGGGGGGGCCACTCTTACACTCCCCTGACTTCTCTCTACCCTTTATTTTGCAGACTGATGCATCGGACAGAGGGCTGGGGGCCGTTTTGTCCCAGGAGGTGGAGGGCGAGGAGCGCCCCGTGCTGTACATCAGCTGGAAACTCTCGATGCATGAAAGCAGGTACAGCACAAATGAGAAGGAGTGTCTTGCCATCAAGTGGGTGGTCCTCGCCCTCTGATACTACCTCCTTGGGCACCCTTTCACTCTCTGTTCGGACCACACACCCCTCCAGTGGCTCCACCGCATGAAGGATGCCAATGCGCAGATCACCCGTTGGTATCTCACCATCCAGCCATTTAAGTTTGAGGTGATCCACAGGCTGGGAGTACAGATGGTGGTGGCGGACTTCCTGTCCCGTCAAGAGGGGGAAGTCAGCTTCAGGCCGGACAGCTCCCCGGCCTGAGTCGGGCGGTGGCAGCAGGGGCATCGCCAAGCAGCAGTCTGTGAATGGAGGGCGGGGTCGGGGAAGGTAAGTGGCTAAGTCATTCCACCTGCTGTCAGTTAATGTGTATGTGTGTGTTTGTTACAGGAACGGAGCATAAAAGGAGGGAGAGAGCAGGGAAAAGGGGCTCGTTCCCGACCACAACGCATGTGTGCGTGTTAAGTGAGTGAGTGCTGAAAAGCTGAAACAAGTGAAATAAAGTGTTTGTGTGGGACCAACAACTCTTGCCTGCCGTGCTTCTGTGCTCCACCCACATCAGGAACTGCTACAGTGGTGCCGAAACCCAGAAGCACAGAAGGGAACCACCCCATTGAGTCCTCCCCATTCAAATAGCTCATCCTTGCCCTTGCTACCACCCAGCAGAACCAGCATTAAAGTGCTGATTGCCCTCCAAAAGGAACAAGAGCAACGCTTCAAAGCCTTGATGCTGGCCCAGCAGAAAGATCGCCAGGTGTTCTGGCACCTGCTTGCATCAGCAGGGGCGTCAACCACCGCAGCCAGCACCCTTATGAAGATGGGCCCGCAGAACAATCCAGAAGCGTTTCTCACCCTCTTTGAGCAAGCAGCCGAGGTATGGGGGTGGCCAGTGGAGCAGCTTGTGGCGCGCCGCCTCCCGCTCCTGACTGGCGAGGCACAGCTCGCAGTGCAGCATCTCCCTGCTGACAGCCGACTGGTGTATACTGACCTGAGGAAAGCCATCCTGCAGCAGGTCGGCTGCTCCTCGGAACAACATCTCCAGCGCTTCCGCATGCTGGCATTGGAGGAGGTTGGATGGCTGTTTGCATTCGGCCAGCAACTCCGGGCCACCTGCCGGTGGTGGCTGAGGGTGGAAGACTGTGACGCAGATGAGACCATCAATCTGGTGGCACTGGAACAGTTTATCTCTCGACTTCTGGAAGGAATGGCGGAATGGTTCCAGTGTCATCCCCTGGTGTCGCTGGAACGAGCCATCGAGCTGGCGGAGGACCATCTGGAGGCGGCTACGACGGCATGCAGACGAGGCATCTCCCCTCGCTTCTATTCTCGCTCTCTCTTCCCCCCGTCTCTTGTCCCCCTCCCCACCCCGTTCCCCTTCTGTGGAGGCGGCAGCCAACTCCTCCCCAACCGGCCCGTCACACCCGTGGTGTCCTCCCATCTCCCTCTTCCATGCTTGTGTTGTCTCCTCCTCAGGTGAGTGACACCCATAACACCAGTGCAGAGGGAAAACCTGGGCTGGTGTGCTGGCGCGGCAGGGAATCAGAGCATCTCCAAAGTCGGAGCACCGCAAGGGAGGTGGAAGCTGTAATTTGGATCCCCGATGTGCCAGAAACCGCCTCTGATTGGGCCGGAACGTATCGCATACCGGTAAGTGTTCAAGGGGATACATATCACCCTTTAGTGGATTCCGGTTGTAATCAGACCTCAATTCACCAACGTCTGGTGCAAGGTGTGGCATTGGGGAGAGCACAAGTGGTGAAAGTGTTGTGTGTGCACAGGAATGTTCACAATTATCCCTTAGTGTCTGTCTGTATTTTATTCCGGGGCCAAATGCATAAAGGCGGTGGTTAGTCCTTGTCTCACCCACTCATTGATTTTGGGTAATGATTGGCCAGGGTTTAAAAAGCTGATGGAACATTTAACACATAGTGGGTCCTGCACTAGTAGGTCATGGGAAGATCCCGGTGTGGCATTGACTGGAGAAGGTGTCACAGAGCCGTCTACGTCGACACCGCATCATAGTGAGCAGCAGCCTGCTCCTCCTCCCTCTCTCGGGGATTCCCTTGGGGATTTCCCATTAGAGTAGTCATGAGACAAGACTCTGTGGCATGCATTTGACCAAGTGAGAGTAATCGATGTTTAAACTCTCCAGCCAAGCGCGACACCGAGCTTCCCTTATTTTGTTATTATTAAAGATAGATTGTACTGAGTGATGCAGAACACTCAAACTAGTGAACAAATAATCCCAAATCCTTTGTTAATCCCAAAGAGCCATAGGGAACTTGTATTCCATGTGGCTCACTTTAATCCCATGGCTGGACACTTAGGGCAAGATAAAACACTAGCCTGAATAATGGCCCGGTTCTATTGGCCAGGGATTTGCAAGGATGTCCCTTGGTGGTGTACAGCATGCTGTGAATGCCAATTAGTAAATCCCGCAGCCACTCCAAAAGCACCATTGTGCCCTCTTCCTCTAATCCAGACCCCATTTGAGCGAATCGGGATGGATCTCGTCGGGCCATTAGATTGGTCGGCATGAGGGTAAATCACTTTTAGTTCTGGTGGACTATGCAACACGATATCCAGAAGCAGTGCCTCTCTGCAATATCTCAGCATGCAGTATTGTGGAAGTGCTCTTCCACTTTATCTCCCGGGTTGGGATTCCTAAAGAAATCCTGACAGACCAAGGCACTTCATTTATGTCATGCACACTGTGAGTTGTATGGTTACCGGGGATTAAGTCTATCCACACCAGTGTTTATCACCCACAAACGGATGGCTTAGTAGAATGATTTGACCAAACACAAGATAATCTGGAAATTCGTAAGTGAAGATGCACTTAATTGGGATAAGTGGCTTGAGCCCCTGTTATTTGCAGTACGAGAGGTCCTGCAAGCCTCCATGAGGTTTTCTCCATTTGAATTGTTATATGGACGTAAGCCACATGGCATTCTGGACGTGCTATGGGAAAATTGGGAGGAGGGACCTTCACCGAGTAAAAATGAAATCCAGTAGTTTCTTGACCTGCATGCTAAACCCCACACCCTCACACACCTAACCCAAGAGAATTTGTGGCAGGCACAAGAATATCAAATCCAGCTATATGATGGGCATGCACCTTAGAGAGTTCACACCGGGAGACAAAGTGCTTGTATTATTGCCCACGTCGAGCTCCAAATTAGTCGCCAAGTGGCAAGGGCCCTTTGAGGTCACACAGCAAGGCAAAGACATTGACTATGAGGTGAGGCGAACGGATAGGAGTGGGGCATTGCAAATCTACCACCTCAACATTTTAAAGTACTGGAATGAGGGGGTCCCTGTGGCGTTGGTAGTCCCAGAGAAGATGGAGCTGGGGCCAGAGGTGAAAAAGAAAACATCTCGGACCACTCTGGTCCCTTGTGGAGACCACCTCTCACTGGCCCAACTCATGGAGATGGCCAATTTGCAAAAGAAATTTTCTGACATGTTCTCACCCCTTCTTGGTCATACGCACCTCATAGAACACCACATCAAAACGCACCCAGGAGTGGTAATGCGTAGCTGCCCTTACCGCTTGCCCGAACACAAGGTGGTTCGGGACAAACTCAAGGCCATGCTCGAAATGGGCATAATTAAGGAGTCCCACAGTGACTGGAGTAGCCCAGTGGCCCTGGTTCCCAAGACAGACAGGTCGGTCCAGTTCTGTGTGGACTATAGAAAGGTCAACACTGTGTCTACATTTGACGCATACCCAATGCCTCGCATCGATGAGTTGCTTGATCGGTTAGGCGCTGCTTGCTTTTATTTGACACTAGATCAAAGGGATATTGGCAGATCCCCTTGACTCCTCTATCCAGAGAGAAAACAGCCTTTACCACACCGTTTGGATTACACCAATTTGTCACACTCCCTTTTGGGTTATTTGAGGTGCCTGCTACATTCCAGCAGCTTATGGACAGGGTCCTCCACCCTCACGCTGCCTACGCAGCCGCCTATTTGGACGATATAACAATCTACAGTCATGACTGACTGCGGTACTTGGAACACCTGAGGGCCATTCTAAAGTTGCTGAGGCGAGCAGGCCTCACAACTAACCCAAAAAAGTGTGCAATTGGGTGGATGGAAGTACGGTATCTGGGGTTCCACTTGGGTCATGCGCAGATGTGTCCCCAAATTAAGAAGACTGCAGCAATTGCAGCCTGCCCAAGACCAAAAAGGGAGTGAGAGTGTTCCTGGGGCTGGCTGGCTATTATCGTAGGTTTATACCTAATTATTTGGACATCACCAGCCCACTAACCAATCTCACTAAAAAGGGGGCTCTAGATCAGGTCCAGTGGACAGAGCAGTGCCAACAGGCCTTCTCTGAGGTAAAAGCTGCACTGTGTGGGGGGGCACTTTTACACTTCCCTGACTTTTCTCTCCCCTTTATTTTGCAGGCTGACACATCAGACAGAGGGCTGGGGACCATTTTGTCCCAGGAGGTGGAGGGCAAGGAGTGCCCCATGGTGTACATCAGCCAGAAACTCTCGATGCGGGAAAGCAAATACAGCACAGAGAAGTGTCTTGCCATCAAGTGGATGGTCCTTACCCTCCAATACTATCTGCTGTGGTGCCCTTTCACTCTCTGTTCGGACCACGTACCCCTGTAGTGGCTCCACTGCATGAAGGATGCCAATACGCAGATGACCCATTGGTATCTTGCCCTCCAGCCATTTAAGTTCAAGGTGAGCCACAGGCCACGGGCACAGATGGTGGTGGCGGACTTCCTGTCCCATTGGGAGAGAGTCAGCTTCAGGCTGGAAGGCTCCCTGGCCTGAGTCAGACGGTGGAGTTATGTGGCAGTGGGGGCGTGGTCACGCAGCAGTCTGTGAATGGAGGGTGGGGTCAGGGAAGGTAAGTGGCTAAGTCATTCCACCTGCTGTCAGTCAATTAATGTGTGCGTGTGTTTGTGTGTGTGTGTGTTTCAGGGATGGAACATAAAAGGAGGGGGAGAGCAGAGAAAAGAGGCTCCCTCCCAACCACAACAAGAGAGTGAGTGACAAAGAAAGCTGAAAATAAGTGAAATAAAAGAGGTTGTGTGTGACCAACTCTTGCCTGGTGTGCTTCTGTGCTCCACCCGCATCAGGAACTGCTACAATTTTGAAATATAGTATTTCAGCAAGATAGGTAGATTAAGTTGTTTATAAAAACTGTTACTCCATTTATATATCTGACATAACCTCATCATTTTACTCAATTTATCAATTTGCTTGATAGTTAGCAAGCTGTAGATAATTGAAATGAAATAGACCTTATAAATCATTCCAAGGCAAGTTTAAGCAATACTGGAATCTCTAAGGTGGGGTTAAATAAACACATGGAACAAAAGTGCATTTAAACAGTATCATGCTTAATAAATAAAATAACACAATCTAACCCTACTCCTTACCTCCCTTCTCTGTGTACGTTTCAGGCATCCAGAGTCTTGGTGTGATGCATAAGAGAATGTGTGAGTACACATCTATGCACACAATGTAGAAGAGCAATTATGAGGCCAGAAACCAAATTACTGTGAAATCTGAGCAAAAATCAAGTGCTCAAAAACAGAGCAATTTTGGAAAGCACTTTATTGATTTTCATGTATTCCAACAGCAAAAGCTAGACATGCTCAATTTGATGTTACACAGAACATTGGTTTGAAGTCATCTTCCATTACCTCTAAATATTATTGAAATAAACATATTGCATAAAGTAATAACGTTAGCAACTAGAATTGTAATTATGACCATATATAGCAATTTCACTACAAATAAACCAGAATATTGATTATGCTTGATATAAATTATATAGATGAAACCTAATAAGGGATTTAGAGGTGCATGCAAAGAGGAATCTGATTACTTGTTTGGTAATGATGGGGAGGGGCTTATATCTTAGTTATTAGTGTGTAGTGGAATACAAGAACTGTGACAAATGGTGTGATTCGTGCCCAATCGTGGGTTAGACCTGCCTCTTCTGGCCTCAGGCTCTCCTATCATGTTTTTATAGTTAGCCCTGCAAGCAAGAAACAACAAACTGAGCATAGGCCACTAAATCTTTAACCTAACTAATACACATTATTATGCACACAAAAAGTGCACATGCATTCACTTATGCATGCAACACATGCATATCAAATGTAGGTTACATGCTCACAATATTAGTTATAGCAATCTGTGCAAGTAAGTATGCATGCAGTGCTCTGTGAGTTTTTAATATTTCTGCATGTTCCCGTGTTGAGAGTGATGATAGTTTAAGCCTTAGGTAGCCAATATCTGACACTGTTACAGAACAAATGTGAATGAAATTCTATGTTGTTATATGTTGTATGTTAAGTACATTACAATACAACATAACATTGTTGCATTGTATGCCAAGTACCTCGGAATGTGTTACTTTTAACTTTGTGACAATGTGAAAAATTAATTTCCTTGTTTGACACTTATTGAATTTAAGATCAACTAATACAATAGACAGAATAATTATGTACATTAAATTACAATATACATCCACCATTGATTTACTCCAGCAGATTTCCTTAGCATAATATTTGTTTACAGCAGTCACTGAAAAATAACGGTCTGCTCTTTGGCAATTCACACCAATTTCTCAAGTGTTATTTCCAAGAATATAAGCTACCATTTTAACAAGTGTTTCAAGCCACATCAGCTCTGTTAGATCTTTATTTTAAACTGTAATCTACAAAGATGTGATGGCTGAGTAACCTGCAACTGCATAGCAGAATGTGTACTGTAATATTACGCATGCATAATGGGAACAATTAACTGCATGCTGTTTATTCACTGTCCCATGACATTTTACTAAGACCAAATTCTGCAGCCCAATCATATACGTCTCAATGTCATGTCTGTACATTTGCACATTTTGTGTATAAAAAAAAAATCCAAAGTGCACTGTTGTAATTGTGCCAAATGTGTGTGGTGTGGTCATTACACATCACTCTGGCACTGCTAAAGCAAAGGGTCAGTTTCTTTAAAATGCGTTGTGCTTCTTGTGTTTCTCCATGTATGCCTTTTATCTGTAAATTATCAAAAATATATAATATGCTAATACAGGGCTTTTCAAAGTGTGGGAGAGTCAGCCCCCCCAGAGAGCAAATAAACATCCCCCCCCTTACAATTTGTTGTTGCTATACTTAATGTTCCATTTGTATTTAAAAAAAAAATGGTTGTTGTACACATTTTTTCTTTTACACATTTTAAACTTCTGTGCTTTTGTTTTATACATTTTAAACATGTGGTTTAAAAAAAAATGTAATACATTTTCTTTAACACCTCACATCACCACAACCCCTTTTCTTGCCTCATCTTAGTGGGAGCAATGAGTTTATTTATCCTCATGTTGCCCCCCCCCCGAAGAACTCTGGCACCCCCTAGGGGAGGCGTGCCCCACACTTTGAAAAGCCCTGTTCTAGAGGACTTGAGACAAGGACTCATTTTAAATGACGACCGTGTAGTTACTGTCCAGAACCGGAAATGAGTCAACACTTGACGGCGTCCATTCACTGTACAAATTACTGACTGATTCAGAGTCCTGGTCTCCATGTTTTCACCACTGCATATTCAGAGGTTAGAAAGAATAAACACACATTTTATGATTGACTATCTTGTATCAGCAACAGTTCTAGCTTTGTTGGTAACATTTTGTACAGGTTAAAGTTGGTCCCACGTTAGAAACAGAGTATCAGTGACTAACATTCTGACATAACTGGCACAGTGGCAAAAATGAATTTGGCATGCTGCCAACCAATATAATCAAATTAAATTACCTATAGCTGTTCTGCAAATCCATTGTAAAAGTAGTGGCATTCTGGTCCAAAAATACAGTTTAGACCTAGAAACATAACATCGTGGATATTTTGAAGGCTTTTTGCCAGGAAGATGGACCATTTTGGGTTGCGCACACATGAGTTCAGGTCGGATTTACAGTAACTTCCCTTGATCCAATTTCACATCAGTTTGTATTTCCTGCATACGGAGGCTTGGTAGTTTAATGCAGCAGGTATAACTCAAAATCCATAATCTGAGCATGTGGTATGAAAATCTGGTGTACACATATTGTTTTGTATTTTCACTGATCGAAAGCCAAACAGGATATTTTCTTGTATAATTATCCTTTAAATTCTAACTGAAGTTATTTTTAAACTTGCTTTATTTCTTAATTAACGTGTTATCCAGTTACGTTTTCGGTTTTAGTAAACTTATATCGTGACTTGTACTGGCAACTAATTGCAATTAAATATTATACTTATTGGCCTATTCGGTTTTTAGCCAAGTTAAATTTAGTTCGTTTGGTCCACGGCAGGCGTCGCTTATCCACGCGATCTTCACGAGACTTTGAAAATGAAGTGTCAGCCAGGTGTCAGTGCCACCATTTTGAAAACTGTTTACCAAACGAGTTTAAACGACGATTACTGCCTACTTTTTTCAAACTTTCCTGATTGCTATCAAAACAAACAAAACTTCCGGCTTGATTACATCAGCATTCGAAAGAGGGCACGCGCGTCTTTTGACAACGTTGGCAGATGTTTGTCACTTTGATTTCTGCTGTACGTTTTACTTCCGTCCTACGATGTCTCGCACAGGTCTCAATGAATCTCGTTTACGGCCATCGCTCTGACATATGGACTGATATATTACAGAGCATATTTCAAACACTCATAACTTGCTATCACAGTGACAAAATAGCGATCAGAAATGCATTCCTATATTTAATAAAAAGAGATAAATAGAATTTTGAGAATAAAAAAAATTGCCTTCAGTTCCCCTTTAAGTCAGTAAGAAGAAGAAACCTTTATTTGTTACATGCACACTTCAAGCACAGTGAAATTCATCCTCTACGTTTAACCCATCTGAAGCAGTGAACACGCGCGCGCACACACCCACCCACCCAGAGCAGTGGGCAGCCACACTAGAGCGCCCGGAGAGCAGTCAGGGGTTAAGATCAAGAGCCAAGTAAGATTACTTCCTGAACGTTAATTAATTATTAATTTCTTTTAGCAAAAATATGTGAGCATGTTACTAAGGTGCAGAATTACAAACCTTTCACAAATATATACATGTACAGCATGAGTGCCCGTCTTGTTTCGCCTTTCATATGGGTAGAGATCATATCAGTGTTGTCAGGGCTGTATGAAGATCATGGCCCAACTCGGGCTCTGCTGTCAACTTTGCAGTTCATTTGTGCAGCGTGTGACGCTTCTCACAATCCTTTTTAGCCATGTTCCGTTGAGCAGGGCCATGTATGTGCCAAGAAGGACTCGAGAAGATTGTTTGCAAGTGCAGGGAGATGTTCTGAAGGATCTGTCGTACATTTTTAAGTCTAAAAATTACATATGGTTGAGCTTTGAAATTTATTTTGTTGTAATCGTGGTTGGGTTTGGTACTGCCCCCCCCCCTTTTTTTTTTGTAAACAGTAGCATGTATGAGGGTGGCACGGTGGTGTAGTGGTTAGCGCTGTCACCTCACAGCAAGAAGGTCCGGGTTCGAGCCCCGTGGCC
>JAPEKM010000004.1:21704916-21717323 GCA_027575975.1 Cathorops multiradiatus
TATACGGATCAAAAGTTACGTTCATTAACACATATAAGACTTTGATCAGTTAGTGGCGCTAGAGCGTGAGACATACCAACATGAAACTTGAAATCAATCAGGGTCCACTCCTCTATCAGTGTACCACGTTTCATGATTTTACACCTTACGGTTTGGCCTCCTGAAGGAAAAATCTGTGTTTTGTGTTGAGCGCTCATTCATTTCAATGGGGAATTTTTTTTTGTAAAGCGTGAATTTCGGGAGAACGACAAGGTGTATCGAAAAGTTGTATACAAGCACACATCTGCACTACAGGACAGGCCGGACAAGTGAGAAGTGGAACGCCGTCTCTACCTCGAACACCCCGGGAGGAGTAGCGGCTCAAAAAAGTGGCTGAAAAGAATAAAAACTAGAATGCATTTCCAGAAAAAATGCGAAAGTGTGCTTGCTCAGGTGCGCCCCCATGGCGACCCAGCAAGAGAGGCAACCGCACACCCACATGACAAGTTTTGTGTCAACACGCAAGTTTGGCCAAGACACAATGCAGATTATCATACAGAGATGACAGGCTGGCTAGGTTCTTTATAGGGACATCCCAGAGCATCAATAACATGAAGATTTAGATGTAATTCTAAATCAGTAAACAGATATGACCCAAAACACTTTTTTTCTCATTGTGGCACCCCCTAGTGGCCAAATGACACCAATTTTGATGAGGGCACATGAACTGGTGCCAAAAGTCATCTTAACAAATATGGTCTTGATACATCAAAGTGTTTCTGAGATATGAGCCCAAATATGTTTATGCTAATTGTGACGCCCCATAGTGCCCAAATGACACCATATTTGATGAGGGTAGTTTGGATGGTGTCCAAAGTCATCCCACCATATATGGTCTTGATACGTTAAAGCGTTTCCGTGATATGAGCTCACTTCCTGTTTGGTGGCTTTGCATCGATTTTGATTGGTTGCCAAGGGTGAACGCTTTGACATATGAGAGCAAAACGAATAGAATTTATTAGGCATGGACTGGACATCAAGTTTGCCAAGTTTCGTGATGATCAGACAAAACATGCAGCCTGGACCACCTAACGCTCACTTGGGACATAATTCAAAATGGCGGAAAAGATAATTGGTGGAAAATGACATCATAGGATGCATTGGAATCGTCTAACTCCAAAGATTCCAATGGAACCAGGCCTATGAAAATTGGACATAGGGATCAAAAGTTGCATGCATGAACGCATGTAAGAATTTGATCAGTTGGTGGCGCTACAGTGTGATATGTACCAACATGAAACTTGATGAAATCAGTCAGGGTCCACTCCTCTATCAGTCTACCCCGTTTCATGACTTTAAACCCTATGGTTTGGCCTCCCGAAGGAAAAATCTGTTTTTCGAGTCAAGTGCCCATTCATTTCAATGAGGAAAATTTTTTTTTGAAAAAACATGAATTACGGGAGAATGACAAGGCATATCACAAAGCTGTATACATTCACACATCTGCACTACAGGCTGGACAAGTGGGAAGTTGAATGGTGTCTCTAACTCAAACGCCCTGGGAGGAGTAGCGGCTCAAAAAAAGTGGCTGAAAAGAATAAAAAGAAATATAATAATAATAATAATAATAATAATAATAATAATAATAAATAAACGCGTTGGAGAACCGAGCACGCTAATAATAACTAGAATGCATTTCCGGACAAAATGCAAAAGTGTGCTTGCTCAGGTGCGCCGCCATGGCGATCCGGCAAGAGAGGCAACCGCACGCCCACACGACAAGTTTTGTGTCAACATGCAAAAGTTTGGCCAAGACACAAGGCGGATTCTGATACGGAGAAAACAGGCTGGCTAGGTTCTTTACAGGAACATCCCAGAGCATCACCAACATCAAAATTTAGATGTAATTCTAAAGCCGTAAAGAGAAATGACCCAAAACATGTTTTTGCTCGTTGTGGCACCCCCTAGTGGCCAAATGACAACAATTTTGATGAGGGCACATAAACTGGTGCCGAAAGTCAACAAATATGGTCGAGATATGTCAAAGCGTTTCAGAGACATGAGCCAAAATACGTTTTTGCTAATTGTGACGCCCCCTAGTGGCCAAATGACACCATATTTGATGAGGGTCGTTTGGACCGTGTCCAAAGTCATGCCACTAAATATGGTCTTGATATGTCAAAGCGTTTCCATGATATGAGCTCACATCCTGTTTGGTGGCTTCACCATTGATTTTGATTGGCTGCCACGGGAGAACGCTTCAACGTATGAGAGCAAAACAAATATCATCCATTAGGCATGGACTGGAGATCATCTCTGCCAAGTTTCGTGATGATCGGACAAAACATGCAGCCAGCCAGAGTCAATTCATCTCCAATTTGGACAAAATTCAAAATGGCGGAAAATCTAATGAGGCCGAAAATGAAGTCATAGGGTGCGTTGGAATCGTCTAGCTCCAAGGATTCCAACGGTACCAGACTTATGAAAATTGGAAAATTACGTGCATGAACGCATGGAAGACTTTGATCAGTTGGTGGCGCTAGAGCGTGAGACGTACCAACATGAAACCTGATGAAATGAATCAGGGTCCACTCCTCTATCAGTGTACCACGTTTCATGACTTTACACCTTACGGTTTGGCTGACAAAAATACCTTATTGAACCCTCCGAATGGCTTTTAAGTCATTACTCCTGAAACACCCCCGCTAGAATGGACTGCTCCACACCCCTGTATTTTGCGGCAGAGTGGTACGCTCCATGTTTCCTCAAACGCGACATGGAAATTCGGTTTAAATGCCGGTGAGTGAATTATTCCTGGAGATGAACGACAGAATGAATGAATATCATTCATTAGGCATGGACTGGAGATCATGTGTGCCAAGTTTTGTGATGATCAGACAAAACTTGCAGCCAAGGTCACTTCGCCTCCACTTTGAAAAAAAAACTAAAATGCCAGAAAATCTACTTAGGCGGAAAATGACATCCAGTGGGTGTGTTGGAATCGTCTAGCTACAAGGATTCCAATGGCACCAGACTTATGAAAATCGGACATACGGATCGAAAGTTACGTGCATGAACGCATGGAAGACTTTGATGAGTTGGTGGCGCTTGAGCGTGGTCCAAAAAAACGGGTGGAAACGAATAATAAAACTAAAACTTAAGAAGAGCAATAGTGTGTTTTTCCAAGCACACTAATAAAACTTAAGAAGAACAATAGTGTGCTTTTCCAAGCACACTAACTACAATGCATTTACAGAGAAAATGTGAAAGTGTGCTTCCTCAGGTGTGCCACCACGGCGACTCGGCAAGAGAGGCGACCGCACGCCCACACGACAAGTTTTGTGTCAACATGCAAAAGTTTGGCCAAGACACCACATGTCATACGGAGATGACAGGCTGGCTAGGCTCTTTACAGGGACATCCCAGAGCATCACTAACATGAACATTTAGATGTAATTTTAAATCCCTATAGAGAGACGACCCAAAACACATTTTTGCTCATTGTGGCGCCACCTAGTGGCTAAATGGCACCCAATTTTAGAAGGATACATGAACTTGTGCTGTAAGTCATGTCAACAAATATGGTCTTGATATGTCAAAGCGTTTCTGAGATATGAGCCAAAACACGTTACTGCTAATTGTGACACCCCCTAGTGGCCAAATGACACGATAGTTGATGTGGGTACTTTGGATTGTGTACAAAGTCATGCCAACAAATATGGTCTTAATATGTCAGAGCGTTGCTGAGGTATGATCTCACATCCTGTCTGGTGACTCTGCCACCGATTTTGATTGGCTGCCATGGGCAAACGCTTCTACATATGAGAGTGAAACAAATAGAATTGATAAGGCATGGAATGGAGATCGGCCAAGTTTCGTGATGATCAGACAAAAGATGCAGCCAGGGTCACTTAACACTCACGTTGGAAAAAATCAAAATGCTGGAAAATCTAATTCAGCAGAAAATGACATCATAGGGTGCGTTGGAATCATCTAGCTCCAAGAATTCCAATGGTACCAGACTTATGAAAAGTGGACATACAGATCAAAAGTTACATCCATGAACGCATGTAAGAATTTGATCAGTTGGTGGCGCTAGAGCGTGAGACTTAGCAAAATGAAACCTGATGAACTCAATCAAGTTCCACTCCTCTATGAGTGTACCATGTTTCATGACTTTACACCTTACAGTTTGGCCTACAGAAGGAAAAATTTGTTTCTTGCGTCGAGCGCCCATTCATTTCAATGGGGAAATTTTTTTTCGAAAAATGCGAATTACGTGAGAATGACAAGGCTTATCGAAAAGCTGTATACAAGCACACGTCTACACTACAGGCCAGACAAGTGAGAAGTGGAACGGCGTCTCTAACTCGAATGCCCTGGGAGGAGTAGAGGCTCAGAAAAGTAGGTGGAAAAGAATAGTGTTGAATAATAATAAGTAGAATGCATTTCTGGAGAAAATGCAAAAGTGTGCTTGCTCAGGTGTGCCGCCATGGCGACCCGGCAAGAGAGGCAACCGCACGCCCAGACGATAAGTTGTATGTCAACACGCAAAAGTTTGGCCAAGACACAAGGTGGATTCTCACACAGAGATGACAGGCTGGCTAGGTTCATTACAGGGACATCCCAGAACATCAATAACATGAAGATTTAGATGTAATTCTAAATCCGTAAAGAGATATGACCCAAAACACATTTTTGCACATCGTGGTGCCGCCTAGTGGCCAAATGACACCAAGCTTAACCAGACTATCTGCGATGGTGTCCCAAGTCACCCCACCAAATATGGTCCTGATACTTCAAATTGTTTCTGAGATATGAGCCAAAATACGTTTCTGCTAATTGTGACACCCCCTAGTGGCCAAACATCATTTTTGATGAGGATAGTTAGGATGGTGTCCCTAGTCATGCGACTAAATATGGTCTTGATACGTCAAAGTTTTTCCATGATATGAGATCACTTCCTGTTTGGTGGCTTTGCCACTGAATTTGATTGGCTGCCACAGGCGAACGCTTTGACGCCTGAGAGCGAAATGAATATAATTCATTAGGTATGGACTGCAGATCATGTGTGCCAAGTTTTGTGATGATCAGACAACACATGCGGCCAGGGTCCTTCAAACTTGACACTAGACAAAATTCAAAATGGCGGAAAATCTAATTAGGCAGAAAATCACGGCATAGGGTGCATTGGAATCATCTAACCCCAAGGACTGCAATGGTGCCAGACTTATGAAAATCGGACATATTTATCAAAAGTTACATGCATGAACGAATGGAGATTTTGATCAGTTGGTGGCGCTAGAGCATTAGACCTACCAACATGAAACTTGAAGTCAATCAGGGTCCATTCCTCCATCAGTATACCACGTTTCATGACTTTATACCTTACGGTTTGGCCTACAGAAGGAAAAATCTGTGTTTTGTGTCGCTCACCCGTTCATTTCAATGGGGAAAATTTTTTTGGTAAAACGTAAATTATGGGAGAACAACAAGGCATATCAAAAAGTTGTATATAAGCACACATCTGCACTACCAGCCGGAGAAGTGGAATGGCGTCTCTAACTCGAATGCCCCGGGAGGAGTAGCAGCTCAAAAAAGTGAGTGGAAAAGAATAAAAAAAAAACCAAAAAGCTTAATAATAAATGCGTCAGAGAACAATAGTGTGCTCGTTTTGCAAGCACACTAATAACTAGAATGCATTTCCCGAGAAAATGCGAAGGTGTGCTTGCTCAGGTGCGCTTGCTCAGGTGCGCCACCATGGCGACCCGGCAAGAGAGGCGACCACACGCCCACACGACAATTTGTGTCAACATGCAAAAGTTTGGCCAAGACACAAGGCGGATTCTCATACAGAGATTACAAGCTGGCTAAGTTCTTTTCAGGGACATCCCAGAGCATCACTAACATCAAAATTTAGATGTAATTCTAAAGCCATAAAGAGATATGACCCAAAACACGTTTTTGCTCATTGTGGTGCCCCCTAGTGGCCAAATGACACCAATTTTGATGAGGGCCCATGTACTGGTGCCGAAAGCCATCTCAACAAATCTGGTCCTGATACATCAAAGAGTTTCAGAGATATGAGCCAAAATATGTTTTTGCTAATTGTGACACCCTCTAGTGACCAAATGACACCATATTTGATGAGCACAGTTTGGATCGTGTCCAAAGGCATGCCACTAAATATGGTCTTGATACGTCAAAGTGTTTCCATGATATGAGCTCACTTTCTGTTTGGTGGCTTCGCTGTTGATTTTGATTGACTGCTACGGGTGAATGCTTCGACGTATGAGAGCGAAGCGAATAGCACTCATTCCACATGGACTGCAGATAATCTCTGCCAAGTTTTCTGATGATCGGACAACACATGCTGCCAGGGTCACTCAAATTTCACTTTGGACAAAATTCAAAATGGCGGAAAATCTGTTTGGGCGGAAAATGACGACATAGGGTGTGCTGGAATTGTCTAACTCCAAGGATTCAAACGGCACCAGAATTATGAACATCGGACGTATCGATCAAAAGTTACGTGCATGAACGCATGTAAGACTTTGATCAGTTGGTGGCGCTACAGCGTGGAGACGTACCAACATGAAACTTGATGAAGTCAATTCATGTCCACTCTTCTATCAGTCTACCATGTTTCATGACTTTACACCTTACGGTTTGGCCTCCCAAAGGAAAAATCTGTTTCTCGCATCGAGCACCCATTCATTTCAATGGGGAATTTTTTTTTGAAAAATGCGAATTACACGAGAACGACAGGGCATATTTTGAAAAGCTGTATACAAGCACACATCTGCACAACAGGCCGGACAAGTGAGAAGTGGAACGGCGTTCCTAACTCGAATGCCCTGGGAGGAGTAGCGGCACGTCGGAGACCAATAGTGCGCTTGCTTTCCAAGCACAATAATAACCTGAATGAATTTCCGGAGAAAATGCGAAAGTGTGCTGGCTCAGGTGCGCCGCCATGGCGACCCGGCAAGAGAGGCGACCGCACACCCACACGACAAGTTTTGTGTCAACACACAAGTTTGGCCAAGACACAAGACAGATTCTCATATGGACATGACAGGCTGGCTAGGTTTTTTATAGGGACATCCCAGAGAATCACTAACATGAAAATTAGTGCAACTCTTAAGCCTTAAAGAGATATGACCCAAAGCACGTTTTTGCTCCTTGTGGTGCCCCCTAGTGGCCAAGTGACACCGAATTTGATGAGGGCGCATGAACTGGTGCCAAAAGTCATCTCAACAAAGATGGTCTTGATACGTCAATGGGTTTCTGAGATATGATCCAAAATATGGCATTGCTAAGTGTGATGCCCCCTAGTGGCCAAATGGCACCATATTTGATGAGGGTCCTTCGGATGGTGTCTAGAATCATGTCACTAAATATAGTCTTGATACGTCAGAGTTTTTCCAAGATATGAGCTCACTTCCTGTTTGGTGGCTCCACGATCGAATTTGATTGGCTGCCACGGGCGAACCCTGTGACATATAGGAGCGAAACCAATAATATTTATAAGACATGGTCTGGAGATCATACTTGCCAAGTTTTGTGACACTGGGACAAAACATTCAGCCAGGGTCACTCAACTGTCACTTTGGACAAAATTCAAAATGGCGTCGTCACAGGGTGTATTGGAATCGTGTGGCTCCAAGGATTCCAATGGTAACAGACTTATGAAAATCAGACATACGGATCAAAATTTACGTGTATGAACGCATGTAAGAATTTGATCAGTTGGTGGCGCTAGAGCGTGAGACGTACCAACATGAGACTTGATGAAATCACTCAGGGTTCAGTCCTCTAGCAGGGTCCAATGTTTCATGACTTTAAGCCTTACGGTTTGGCCTCCCGAAGGGAAAATCTGTTTTTGCGTCGAGCGTCCATTGAAAATGATTGGGAAATTTTTCAAGATTCTTTTCGCGACTACATCAGGAAAAAATTGTTCAATGATGAACAAAGTAATAATGTAGCGAGTCCGATTGAGCTGCACGTTTTGATGTATTGGTTGTCTGTGTGCAATGTTTGGTTATTGAGTTATTCGAAATCGAAATTTTTACGGAAGAAAAAAAATAAGAAGAAAATTGAAGAATAGGTATGCAGTTTGCACAGCATCCCTAACTAGAATGCATTTCCGGAGAAAATGCGAAAGTGTGCTTGCTCAGGTGCGCCGCCATGGCAACCCGGCAAGAGAGGCGACCGCACGCCCACACAACAAGTTTTGTGCCAACACACAAAAGTTTGGCCAAAACACAAGGCAGATTCTCAGATTCTCTTATGGAGATGACAGGCTGGATAGTTTCTTTACAGGGACATCCCAGAGCATCACTAACATCAAAATTTAGATGTAATTCAAAGTCCGTAAAAAGATATGACCCAAAACACGGTTTTGCTCATTGTGGCGCCCGCTAGTGGCCAAATGACACCAAACTACACGAGGCTACTTGCAATGGTGTCCCAAGTCATCCCACCAAATATGGTCCTGATACATCAAAGTGTGCCTGAGATATGAGCCAAAATACGTTTCTGCTAATTGTGATGCCCCCTAGTGGCCAAACGACATATTTGATCAGGGTAGTTGAGACGATGATCAAAGGCATGCCACTAAATATGGTCTTGATACGTGAAAGGGTTCCTGTGATATGAGCTCACTTTCTGTTTGGTGGCTTTGCCATCAATTTTGATTGGCTGCCACGGGCAAATGCTGCGACGTAGGAGAGCAAAACGAATATCATTCATTATGTATGGACTGGAGATCATGTCTGCCATGTTTCACGATGATCGGACAACACATGCGGCCAGGGTCACTCTACCTTCACTTTGGATAAAATTCAAAATGGCGGAAAATCTAATCAGGCAGAAAATGATGTCATAGGGCTCCAAGGATTCCAACGGCACCAGAATTATGAAAATTGGACATATCGATCAAAAGTTACGTGCATGAACGCATGTAAGACTTTGATCAGTTGATGGCGCTAGAGCATGAGACGTACCAACATGAAACTTGAAGTCAATCCAGGTTCACTGCTCTATCAGTGTACCATGTTTCATAACTTTACGCCTTACGGTTTGGCCTCCCGAAGGAAAAATCTGTTTCTTGCGTCGAGCGCCCATTGATTTCAATGGGGAATTTTTTTTTTTTGAAAAACGCGAATTACGCGAGAACGACAAGGCATATCGGAAAGCTGTATACAAGCACACATCTACACAACAGGCTGGACAAGTGAGAAGTGGAACGGCGTCTCTAACTCGAATGCCCTGGGAGGAGTAGCGGCGCATCGGAGACCAATAGTGTGCTCGCTTTGCTAGCACACTAATAACTCGAATGCATTTCCGGAGAAAATGCGAAAGTGTGCATGCTCAGGTGCGCTGCCATGGCGACCCGGCAAGAGAGGCAACCGCACGCCCACACGACAAGTTTTGTGTCAACACGCAAACGTTTGGCCAAGACACAAGACAGATTCTCATACGGAGATGACAGGCTGGCTAGGTTCTTTATAGGGGCATCCGAGAACATCACTAACATGAAAATTTAGATGCAATTCTAAAGCCTTAAAGAGATATGCCCCAAAACACATTTTTGCTCCTTGTGGTGCCCCCTAGTGGCCAAATGACACCAAATTTGATGAGGGAACATGAAGTGGGGCCAAAAGTCAGGTCAATGAATATGGTCTTGAAAGATCTAAGCATATCTGAGATATGAGCCAAAATATATATTTGCTAATTTTGATGCCCCCTAGTGGGCAAATTACACCATATTTGATGAGGGTAGTTCGGATGGTGTCCAAAGTCATGCAACTAAATATGGCCTTGATACATCAGAGGATTTCCAAGATATGAGCTCACTTCCTGTCTGGGGCTTCGCCATCTATTTTGATTGGCTGCGATGGGCGAACGCTTTGATGTATGAGAGAAAAACAAATAGCAGTCATTCCGCATGGCCTGGAGATTATGTCTGCCAAGTTTCGTGATGATCGGACAACACATGCGGCCAGGGTCACTCAATCTTCACTTTGGACAAAATTCAAAATGGCAGAAAATGTACTTGGGTGGAAAATGAGGTCATAGGGTGCGCTGTAATCCTCTAGCTTCAAGGATTCCAACGGAACCAGAATTATGAAAATCGGACGTACGGATCAAAAGTTACGTGCATGAACGCATGTAAGACTTTGATCAGTTGGTGATGGAAATATTGCCAGAAACACCCAAGCTGCTGGTATGGTATGGATTTATTTGGTAAAATTCATAGTATAAATAGCACAGAGGATAACACAAAGTATAAAATACACTTATTTTCAATTTGGTCCTCTTAATGACAGCAGGAAAAAATAAAATACAAGAGATAATAACACAATTTTGTCAGTTTATTAACAATGATAAAGTCATAAACAAACAAAAAAAACTTACATAAACATCATAAAACTGGGTTTGAAATTTATTCCATAAAAACTGTTTCACCTGTTTCTTAAAATTCTCATGTTTGACTAGATTGCACTGATCAAGGTAGGCTATTCCACAAACAAATTCCTGAATAACTAAAAGAAGTCTGAATGGTTTCCGTAAAGTGTGACATCATTTCCAATATACGGCCATATTTGACAACACAGACCATAGCGTCGACGACATTTCTTCACTGATTTCCTCAAGTATTTCGGACAATGACACAAATAGCGATGATGATCATGATAAATAAGCATTACCATATCAATTGGTTACACACAAGTGAACAATATTTATAGAGTTGCTTTAATTAGTCATTACCAAGGCTTTTTTAACAAAAATTCCAAACCCAGTTTTGTCTCTTATATTTTATTGTTTCCTGCGGTCATCAAGAGGACCACACTGGAAATAAGTGTATTTTATACTTTGTGTTATCCTCCGTGCTATTTATACTCTATCTTTTACATGTATGAATTTTTAAAAACTTATTTTATTATTTTTAAATAACAAGCAGTACAGGATAAGTAAAGGGAAAAAAAAAACTTTCAAAAACAAGTACAATAATAAAGCGGCCTTGATGGGTCCTTGTGGTTCCGCAACCCGGGACATTCAGTCACCCAAGAAAACAGTCACATGTCATATTCATCAAATGTTTAAAGGTGATGTGCATGTTGCAAATGCCATGACTGCTTGACGGATGAGAGATAGACAAAGACAGTAAGTGTGTGTGTGTTTCTGTGGTGTAAAAATGTACATTTATATATGTATAAAACTATACATGTGTCTCCTCCTTATCTCTATCTCACGCTGTAATCTTAAGTCATTTTAGCGTTCCTGTGTCTGCAATGTGTGTGTGTGTGAGTACATGCAGAGTTTTTATATGTCTGCAACAAAATGCACAATGATGGCAGGTCACTAATATATAGATTTAGGCAGTGCCTAAATCTATATATTAGTGAAGCTATTGTGTGTACATTTTCCATTTGACAATATATTTAAGGTTCAACTTTCTAACTTTTTTGCTTAGGTTTATATTTGTACTTATGTATGTATGTATGTATGTATGTACTTGTGTTTGTGTGTGTATTTGATCATGTGTATGTGAAAAATAAGGACTGGACTCAGCCTCCTTGTCAACCAACTCTGAGACTTTTGCTGTTGCTTTGTGTTCTGTTCACAACAACTACATGTGGTTCCGCAACCCAGGACATTCCGTCACCCAACAAAACAGTCACATGTTCAAAGGTGATGTGCATGTTGCAAATGCCATGACTGGTTGATGGATGAGAGATAGACAAAGCCTGTGTGTGTGTGTGTGTGTGTGTGTGTGTGTGTGTGTGTGTGTGTGTGTATATACATGCAGAGTTTTCATATGTCTGCAACAACTTTTGATTAGCCACAGTTGACAGTGCGCGACATGTTTACTCCTTCCTTCCTCTTATAATGTATATCGAATAATTCATTTAGATCTGAGTTGGTCCAGGTTTGTGTTCTTTCACACCGATGAAAACGAACTGAACTAAGAGCTTTTGGTTTGAACCCTAAGGGTTCTAAGTAAGGTTCTGGCCATAAGTTCCGAAGAGTTTTGTTTCAATTTAGGGGCACTATGAAGAATCATTTCTTATTGCTAGCAGATGTTATCATTGTCTCCGTAATATTATTCCCCGGGTTCAGTATTCATGAATGTCTGCAACAAAATGCACAATGATGGCAAGTTATTTTATATATATATATATATATATATATAGTGTGTGAGAGAGTCAAGGAGAGAGGAGGGGTGTGAGTGAGAGAGCGTGTGAGTGTGTGTGTGTGAGAGAGAGAGAGTGTGCTCATAGATGTTGCATGGCAAGATATTAAAAATCATAAGGCCATTTCAACAAAGCACTGAATGGTGCTCAGCCCTATTGTTGCTAGGCATCTGAATTACACATGTGAATATCATCACAATCATAATACACAATATTTTGTAAAGTGTC
>JAPEKM010000004.1:22566161-22579363 GCA_027575975.1 Cathorops multiradiatus
AGCTGGGATAGGCTCCAGCTTGCCTGCGACCCTGTAGAACAGGATAAAGCGGCTAGAGATGAGATGGATGATCATGATGCCATTATCCTGTGAGGTTACATTTCTATCCTGATGCCAGTGGTCTCTTCCAGGATGACAAAGTCCCAATTCACAGGTTATGAAGGATCACTGAATGGTTTGATTAGTATAGGTAATCATGTAGGGCCAAGTAAAATTAAGAATTAATTTCATGAGTGATATCCAAGTTTTGAAAATTTCAAAACTTTGAAATCACGAGCAAAATTGATCCTTAATTTTACGAAGATCCATACGATTGCTTGTTTATACTTCGGAAGCCATTCAAGTTCACAACATTTGTCATTCACGTTTTCTGAACCAATCTGGGCCCGAGACTATCTTGCACGTTTGAATCAGTTTCCAAAGCGTATGTCATCATGACACAGTGGCACGACACGAGGATGTTCAAAAGTGGTTTACAAAATTTTATTGGAACTTCTTTACAAAAGGTGATTGCTAAATGCAAGAAAACTCGGTGCTTGATCTGAAAGGAATTACAAATACCATTCATCGTTATAAATTTAACCAAGCAACGAACTAGCCAATAGCATTTCAGAAATACAGCCCTATGTCAAGGGAAAAAAGCCCTCCTTGATTGACAAATCAGAATTGAGTAATTTGGCCCTATGTATTATAAGAGTTAAAGTCACATAAATCCAATGCTATGGCGTATGAACTCAACCCAGCAAAATGCCGATGGCAGATTTTGGAGGCCACGTTCTCCACTACCATCAAAACACCAACAGATAGAACATATTTTGGTAGAATGGTGATTGTCTTTCGAATACAATCATGGAGACAAGTGGTAGGATATGTGCTAAGGAGCTCACTCTCTGTCTGTCTGTCTGTCTGTCTGTCTAACTCACCCCTCAAACTCCTGGATGTTGTGGACAGATGACCCAGATGACTGGGACTGAGGCAGCTCGTCCGTTTCCTCATCACTTAAGTCCACCTCACTGTTCTTGTGGTCCTCATCTACATCAGGTACCCAAGCTCTACGGCTGTGTGTCCTGATGTGCAAACTGCTTCAGGGAAAATGTTAACAAGAACAATAAATAATCACTGCAAAAATGGATCTGATGAAACTTTAATTATGCAGCAAAGAACCCAAACTCAGAGGACAAAATGTCACAGCTGAATGAATGAGGAGTCTTACAAAATGTCCTCTAGTGTATAATGACAGTCTAATAGTCTGTAAGAGCAGAATTAGAACTGTACGATGCCAGTTTTACTGTGTGTGTCTGCTGCCATCTTGTGATACTTAATAAAAACTATGGGCATTCTTACTCATGTTTAGAAAAGCGCCTCCTATACTGATCTCGTACGTCTTCCAAACTCTTCGGTCCTCCATCATCATCAAGATAAGCTTCTAGAAAAGTGAGAAATTTAGTCATGATACATATAATATGTCAGATCTACACAAACAAGTGACTCAGTCAAACAAAAACACATCCAGAACATGTTCTCTTTACTTTACTGAGGTTTTGCATAGAATTAAACACTTGAATTAAAGGAATACTCCGGAGTGAAATGCTTTTCAGGGCTATTTTCACATGATTGGGAGTTCATACGCTGAGTTGGTAGCACAATCACGTCAATCGGTTGTGTTTTGAGAAAGTGATTTTTTTCTGATTTAAACCGAAAGCACTAACACGGCAGTGCGAGGGGCGTGTCGTCATTTCGCCGATACAAAACGCTGTTTTTAAAACCGTTGCCAAGGTCCAAACAACATTCCAGTTGAGTGGAAGTGAGTCCAGGGTTCCTACACACAAACCCAAGCGTCCCCGGCTCTGTAACTGTACGGACAGATCGGCTAGAAGACCGAATGCAAAACATGGACCTTCCCGAAAGTAGTTGTTCTCCAGACGCCATCTTCAGGGGACAGGCCGTAAAAGTCGAGTGCCGAGTGCAGAGCTAAATCCTCTGGAAATGCACAATTTCATAGCATTTTATGGAAACACAGTCTAGTGTTTAGTTCAAAATTAAATGGAAACTGCATGCAACAACATTAAAATCCAAGCGCGTTGGAATTTTGAATGGGAGGTCATGTGATGCTACGAAATTGTGCATTTCCATAGGATTTAGCTCTGCACTCGGCACTCGACTTTTATGGACTGTCCCCTGAAGATGGCATCTGGAGAACAACTACTTTTGGGAAGGTACATGGTTTGTGTTCAGTCTTCTAGACGATCTGTCCATATACTTACAGGGCCAGGGACACTTCGGTTTGTGTAGGAACCCTGTACTCACTTCCACTAAACTGTAATGTTGTTTGGACCTTGGCAATGGTTTTAAAAACAGCGTTTTGTATCGGCAAAATGACATGCCCCTCACACTGCCGTGTTAGCACTTTCAGTTCAAATCACAAAAAAACAACTTTCTCAAAACACAACCAATTGACCTGATTGTGCTACCAACTCAATGTATGAACTCCAAATCATGCGAAAATAGCCCTAAAAAGCATTTCCCTCTGGATTATTCCTTTAACAAACCATCATAAAATATTTCAAACGATCATTGTCATGTCTGCACCAGGTTTCACTCAAGACTCCACTTTCCAGAGTTCGCAGCAGCCTCCAAACACGGCCACCATAATAATAATAATAATAATAATAATTTATATAGCACCTCTCTCAATACCCAAAGTTGCTTTACAATTATAAGGAAAGGGAGGGGGAAAAACATCCATTAAATAAAGGTCAGGATGTCATTCCAATGGTGTAGCAGCCACAGTCCCACCAAAAGGTGCACAAAAACAAATACCACACTGCCTGAACAGCCACCGAGCAACATCGCTCAGAACACCACACCAAGCACAAAAGTACTGCTGCACAGAGCACTGGACAACCCCGATGTTAAAATGAGCAATGAGCTCATTGCAGTTCATACAGTAGCAAGGAGCACAGGCATCACCAACAGCAAACCAAGGCCTGGAGGGAACCAATGCCCAAAACTGGGTCCGGAGCTACACCACAACCAGCGGACAAAACACTCAAGCAAAAAAAAAAAAAAGCAAACATCAAACTACACAAACACAAAAAAGAAAAACAAAAGAGAAAATAAAATAAAAAACTCTGCCGAGAAGCAGCAGCCAGAATGTGCATAGCATACTCTCAACTGGAAACAGAAAACTGTAGCGTACTGGACCATGGACTATGATAACTAACCTGCACTGTGCTGCCCTCCATGTCCGGAATACTGATTATTGCTACACCTGTTCCCAAGCTCACATAATCACTGCTGTTTATATAAGGACTCTCAGTACACGCACACACACACACTGCAAAGTAAATGCTTGGTGTTCCCTTGCCTGATTTTAACAAGCCTTATAATTCATGTTGACTTCCTGGTTACCAATATCATTCTCTATTTTGAGTTACTCTCTTTGTCTCTACCTGTGATATCCTGTTTGTGACTCACCTGATCATTGCCTGTTTATTGACTCTGCCTTTGCTTCATGATTTGGATTTGTTTGCCAGCTAGCCTTTAATAAACCCTCTGCTGCTTTTACATCTGTCTGTTGCCTGTATTCCTAACAGATTACTTTGCCAGTACAATGGATTCAGTGGACAAGAGATGGCATGCTGCTTTGTTCACACATGGGTGTCTCCTGGGAGAACAACAGCAGCGTATGGGTGAAAACATTTCCCAACCACATTTCCCAATTCACCACCATTGTTTTGCAGGTGCTTCTAGTGCACGCAGTCTGTTGCCTATATTCCTGACAGATTACTTTGCCAGTACAATGTATACAACAGACAAGAGATGGCATGCTGCTTTGTCCACACAGGGGTGTCTCCTGGGAGAACAACAGCAGCATATGGGTGAAAACATTTCCCAACCACATTTCCCAATTCACCATTACTGTTTGGCAGGTGCTTCTAGTGCACACAGTTGCCAGTTATGAGCTCCAGCATGCTTATTCCACAACCTGTTCTCAGGAGGAGTATCTCACTGCAAGGGATTCCTGCTGCAATGCTCCCTGTTTTTCACAACATAAACAGGGACCATGGATCAGCAGAAAATAGCCCTGTTTATCAACTTCTAATTGGGAAAGTGCTCAGGCAGCAACCATAGTGTGAGAGAAAGGCTGTGAGCTGACTACCTCTTACAAGCACTTCACTGAACTGTTTTACCAGGTCATCAATCACAGTCCCGAAAGAGTGGAGGTTGGCAAACAACTACTCTCTATTAAGCAAGGGAGGAGAGGAGTTGTGGAATATGCACTGGAATTCTGCATGCTCACTACTGAAAGCAGATGGAACGAGCCAGCCCTAAAAGCAACATTTTGTCAAGGGCTTGATGACCATCAAATTCTCACTGAACTAGCATATAGAGATGAACAAGCCACTTTTGACTCAGTCATCAACATATCCATCCAACTCCGTCTCCTCCAAAACTGACCATCCCTATAAAGTTCCATGTCTGACACATCTGTGACTGAAAACTCAGAACCCATGGAGGTCACTTACACCAGAGTGGCTCACTTGGAGTGTGAATGAAGGCATAAGAAAGGGCTTTGCTTCTACTGTGGGGAAGCTATGCAAATTCTATCATACTGTCCTTCTCATACAAGAGGCTCAAGGACACCTGCCAGGGCTGAGAGAGCTCCAAGCACCTCTAGCCCTCTCTTGGTGAGTCCATCCAAACATTTTTTATTTCAAGTCATGCCCTAATAGACTCAGGAGACACGGGCAACTTCATGGATGGAGAGATTGTGTAGAAACTCCAGGTGTTCAGACAAAGATGTCAAAGTCCCTTCCCACACCATCTGGTGCATATAGGGTGGCACCAATCTCCGTTTCCATAGCCCTCGGCCTCACACCTATTACATAGCTAGGGTTACAGTGGGGGGCTAGTCCTCTGGTAAACATGAGAGTTTGACTCCCCACTTGCATCTGTATTGCAGCATGCCTTCCCAGATGGCAGTAGGTACCATTTTTATGATGGTCTTTGGTATGACCCGACCATGAGTAGAACTCACGATCTCCTGCTCGAGAGGTGGACAAGCTAACCACTAGGCCAACTTGCAGTCTACACAAAGACTTCAGCAGCCACTTAGCATCAGGGCCATCAATGGTGGAGTCATCAGACAGGGTTTCATCACAACATGCACGAAACTGCTCACTCTCCAATTCATGAGAGTGAGGGGTTTGGTGTGTGGCTCCAGTGGCTCCACCATTGATGGCCCTGATGGCCCTGTCATTTTCCTTATGAAGCCCCAGAACCAGGCTATCATCCTAGGGTTCCTCTGGTTACAACACCATGACCCCCAGATCTCTTGACAGGACAGAGATTCTGCAGTGGCCCATGTCTTGTAAACAACATTGTCTCCATCTACCCAAACTCACAGTTGTTTCCACCACTGTGGAAAGCCTGGATGTCTCCACAAAGGTCATCATTCCTGAAGGTTGCCAGACACACATGGAAGTATTCAGCAAGGGTGACAAAAGGGGTAACAAAAGTGTGATGGCAGCTTTAAAACCAAAAACCTCCAAAGTGTTGGAGCATTTCACATTGAACCCTGAAAAAAATGTTAATTGTACACTTTATAAAGCTGTCCTTAGCTGCCATGGAATCACATCTTCTATGTGGGAGCATCTGAAGAGGAAGCAGGTTGGCTCACTGGATGAAGAAGAATCATCTCAGTAAGTTAGGTAGCTATCTTACATTAAAAGCCGTCTTACTTCATGCAATGAGCTGTAACATTTTGTATTTGAATTGCATATTCTCTTGAATTGTTAATTGAGTTGGAGCATAATGACTGTCTGTCCATATTCAATGGTGATGAGGTCCTCCTCTTTGTTGTCTTCTTTGCCTTCCCAGGTCTTGCTGCTGTTGCTGTAAGGACTGTCACTGTCTGTCTCTGTCTTGCGCTGTCATGCACCCACTTATGAGAGAGAAGCCCAATCCTGGACTGGCAGATCCTGGGACAATGATGACAGGTGGAGGGACTAGGCCCAGGAGCAGAGGGAAGGAATTACCGAAGGTGTCACTGGGCCCATTTCTCCTTCCTCAGCCTGGTCTGTTCTTCCTCGAAGTGGCGGACTCCCTGGGACACAGTCCACTTCCAGTTCATGCGGTCCTCAGGGAGGATCTCAAAATCGGCAGGAGGCATGTTGCAGGACTGCAGGGACCACTTCAAGAAGTCCTTTCAATGCTCTTGGGTCTTCCATGGGAACGGGTCCCTTCTGTGAGTTCTTCATAGAGGACCATCTGGGGCATTGGTTTGGGGGCCATTCATATGACATGTCCAGTCCATCAAAGGACACAATGGAGGATCATGGACTCCATGCTTGTGGAGTTAGCCTTGCTGAGGATCTGTATGTGGGGGATCCTGTCCTCCCAAGTCACTCCGAGGATGCGTTGGTGGCAACGCATATGGAAGGCTTAGAGGGAGTTGATTTGCTTCCTGTAAAATGTCCAGGCTTCACATCCATAGCTGCCTAGGTCAAGATGCTGACTGCATGATAGACCATGATCTTTGTGTGGATGCAGAAGTTGTGGTTTGTGAAGATGCACTTATGGAGGTGGCCAGATGCTGAAGAAGCATGCCTAATACAGGAGGTGATCTCTTCATTCAATGAGATGTCATCAGAGAGAATCCTACTGAAGTATGTGAAAGAGCATGTCCAATACTGCATTGTTGATTGTGATCACCACTGGGGGCTCATTGTGGAACAGTGAAGACTGCAGGGTCAGAGTCTTCAAGACATTAACAGTTTTTTCCATCCATGTATAGGCCATATGAAGGGATATAACAGTCCTCTGAAGGCTCACAGGATGGAGGGATACACCAGCAGTGTCATCAGCACATTGAAGTTTGACGATTGCCATAGTAAGATCTTTGTACAAGCTGAGAGACACCGAAGGTTGAAAAGGTTACCATCCAAGCAGTAACAGATTAGCACGCCATTGTGTGTGTCGAGTACATTTCTGGAGAGGAGGGTGATGCCAACAAGGTAGATATTGAAGAGTACTGGAGTGATAATACAGCCTTGCTTCACACTGACCATGACTTCAAATGCAGAGAATGTTTCTCCACCGACAAGGACCTTTGCAGTCATTCCATTGTGACGATTTTGAGTGCTGCTGCTGCTCTTTTTGTGAGCGCTCATAGGTGTGGCTTTGGCGCTTGTTAAGGCCACACCTGATTTACTTCCTTTAAAAGGCTGGACTTGGAGAAGATGTCCGCTGTCGTTGTTGACGCTGCTTCTCTGCTTGGCTGCTCATGTCTCTGGGTGCACGTCTGCTGTTTTGCTTTGTTCTTCATTATGGCTTTGTTTTGTATTTGATTTCTTGTCATGCATTTAGCTTCACTACACTAACACTGCATGTCTGCAATGTTTAACATTACTGACTTACTGACTAACATGTTTTGTACATATATGTTGTATATAGTTTTCCTGTTCTTAAGTAAACTCTTTCATTATTTGGTAATCTCGTGTCCTGTGTCCTCCTTGGTTTTGTTACGTTTCTGAGCCAGATCGTAACACAATGGGGTCTCATCTATTTGCGATTAGTAATTGTTGGTAATAATTTGATTGCTCTTAAATGAGTAATATTCACTGGAGGACGTCAGTCTTTCTGCAGCATTTTGTGATCTTGTGTGATCTTGTGTGAGGTTGGGAATAAAACTGGACCACCTAAAAGTATTGAGGCCTATGTGAATAGCTTCAAGGATCGATTGTCTTGAGTGCATGAAACTGCACAGGAAAATCTGCAGTACATGCAGTGAAAAATGAAGTGTTTATATGACTGCACAGTTGAGCTTCGTTCATTTGAAAAGGGTGATCGTGTCCTTGTGCTTCACCCATTAGTTGCTTCGCCTTTTGAGTCAAAGTTTGATGGTCCATACACGGTCTTGTGCAAAGTCCCTGATGAAAATTACTTGGTTTCTACTCCGTCTCATAGGAAGAAGTCCACTCTGTTCCATGTTAATATGATGAAGCCCTATTATGATTCGGTTTTTGTTAAACCTTTTTTAACCTCAGCTCCAGTGTTTAATTCTGGCCCATGTAACGAAACCGAGAGCGAACTTGTTTCGCCCAGTGATGGAATTTTAATGGGGCGTTTAAAAAATTCTGAATGTTTGGCCCAGCTGGATGATTTGCTTGCATGTTTGTTGCCGTTTTAGTGGGCTGAGCTGATTCAGTTCATCAATAAGTATCTCACTCTGTTTGGTGATACCCCGTCTAGAATGACGTGGACTGAGCACGATATTGATGTAGGTGACTGTGCCGATGAAACAACGTTTTTATCGTGTGTCTCGAAAAACGAAAACTGATGGAGGCTGAAATTCAGTACATGTTTGATGATAAAATCGCTGTGCTGTCCTTTTCTGAATAGGCCTCTCCATGTATTCTTGTTGACAAACCGAACAAAACTGTTCGTTTTTGTGCAGGTTTTCACAGGGTTAACAGTGTCGCTATAAGTTTCCCATTACCCAGAATTGAGGATTGCATTGATGAAGTTGGATCACCCAAATATGTAACTAAATTAGACCTTGTAAAAGGTTATTCGCAAGTGCCACTTACAGCAAGGGCACGGAATATTTCGTCTTTCATAACACCGTTTGGGCTGTATTCTTATAAAGTAATGAGTTTCAGGTTACGTAATGCACCAGCCAGTTTTCAAAGGCTTATGAATCATGTAATATCTGGTTTAGATGGATGTGCTGTATATCTTGGCAATCTGGTTCACTTTCGTGACAAAAAGGTTTTCTCATTTGCAGAGGCTTAAGTCAGTGTTCGATCGCTTGACCGAGGCGCAGCTTACCGTGAACCCGGCAAAGTGTGAGTTTGCCAGGGCCATGGTGACGTACCTTGGGAAAGTTGTTGGGAATGGTGAAGTGCATCCTATTCATGTAAAAACTGTGGCCATTCAACAGTATCCGCCTCCCGCTAAAAAAATGATCTGTACCGATTTTTGGGTTTGGTTGGTTTTTATCTGTGTTTTTGCCGAAACTTCTCAACTGTTGTGGCTCCTTTGACCACTCTTTTAAGGGATGGGGAGAAGTATATGTGGACATTAAATTGTCAACGAGCATTTGAAAATGTGAAGTCCATTCTTTGTTCTGCTCCTGTTTTGGCTGCTTCACGGTTTGATAAATGTTTTTCGTTACAAGTGGATGCCAGTAATGTCAGGGCTGGTGGTGTTCTAGTCCAAGCTGATGATCAGGGAGTCTTTTATCCCATTAGTTTCTTTTCGAATACATTTTTTTCTTATCAGCTGCATTATTCAGTGGTGGAAAAGGAAGCACTAGCTTTAATTTGGGCTTTACAACATTTTGCAGTATACATACATTTTGGTGTAGCACTGACAATTTTCACAGATCATAATCCTTTGATCTTTTTGAATATCTTGAAGTGTCCAAATCAGCATTTAGTTCATTGGTCATTGTTTTTACAGTCATACTGCTTAGACATTAGGCATGTTAAAGGGTCTGATAATGTCGTGGCCGATGCTCTGTCCCATGCTTCACTGTCATGCTCTGCTTGTTCTTTCTCTTTGGCTCTTGTCTTTCTCCATCCTTAATTTGCTCCTAGGTGCTATGGTTGCTGGGTGGTCAGGAAAATGGAGAGTTGTGGAGAGGGAACGCATGCTGCGGATGACCTGGTTTTGCACAGGATGGGCCTGTTTTTGATCTATGTGCCGGATGGGTGTAGATTGTTCTTGCTTTGAAAACTACGATCCCATGAGGCTCTTCATTTTCTTTTGAGGGGGGGCGTGTGATGACTGAGTGCTGCTGCCGCTCTTTTTGTGAGCGCTCATAGGCGTGGCTTTGGCGCTTGTTAAGGCCACACCTGATTTGCTCCCTTTAAAAGGCTGGACTTGGAGAAGATGTCCACTGTCGTTGTTGACGCTGCTTGTGCTGCTTCTCTGCTTGGCTGCTCGTGTCTCTGGGTGCACGTCTGCTGTTTTGCTTTGTTCTTTGTTATGGCTTTGTTTTGTATTTGATTTCTTGTCATGCATTTAGCTTCACTACACTAACACTGCATGTCTGCAATGTTTAACATTACTGATTTACTGACTAATGTTTTGTACATACATGTTGTATTTAGTTTTCCTTTTCTAAAGTAAACTCTTTCATTATTTGGTAATCTCATGTCCTGTGTCCTCCTTGGTTTTGTTACAATTCTGAGCCAGATCGTAACACCATCATAGAATTGATGGAGAATGGTGAGGAATTTTTAGGACAACCAGACTTGCGTAGAAGGTTCCAGAGCATCTCACCGTTCACAATATCGAATGCTTTGTGCAAGTCGATGAAGGCAAATGTCATATTCTTTTGATGTTCCCTTGCCTTTTCCAAAAGCTGATGGGTGACAGAGATCATATCTATTGTGCTCTGCTCGGAGTGGAATCCAGTCTGCAACTCTGAAAGTACTCTTTCAGCGACATGATTAATAAGATAGTGGAGCATAACTCAGGTGAGTATCTTTCCAGCAACATCCATCAGGGAGATGTCTTGACTATTACCACAGTTGGAGTAGTCCCCCTTCTTTTTGTACATAGTAACACTAGTGGAGTGTTTCCATGTGTCAGGGATGCTGCCCTGCTTCCAGCAAAGTGAAAAGAAGTTGTGAGTTTCACGAGAAGGTATGGTCCACCGCACATGTACACTTCACTGGGTGTCATGTCTCCACCAGGGAATTTCTTGTTTTTCTGGGAATGGACTGCATAATGGACTTCATTGAGGGTGGGACATTCATCCAGCTCAGGAACTTGAGGGAGCAATGGGAGTTTGTCGAGAGCTGTAGGGTCTGATGGGTTGACTCTCTTCAACAGTTTCCAAAAATGCTCTGCCCATCAGTCTAGAATGTCCTGTTTGTCCTTAAGGAGAGTGTTAACAACTGTGCATCGGCCAGGAGCCACCATATGTTGAGCGGGGCCATAAATGCTGGATTCGCCAAGGAGGCTTGGTGTGCAGCATTCTTGGCCTCCAGCAAGGGACATATTTCATCTGCACCTTCATTGAACTAATATGGGTTCTTTCTCTTGGAGTATCTTCCTTGGGTGAACTTTGGAGAGCTTCAAGGACTGAATTCCACAGTTCCTCCATGTGAAAGTTGGTATCCAAGTCAGTATCTGCAATAGAGGGAAGATCGTTAAGCCTTTTGCAAAGGTCATCATGTAGAGCTTGTCCAGTGTCAATGTTCCCAAGTGATGCAACACTGAGTCGAGGTTTGGGTGGTTGCTTTTTTATAGATGGTTGGAGGACTACTCAAAGGATAGTCCAGACAAGCCTGAGATTGGTCCAACATTCAACCCCACATATGGCCCATGCGATCATGATGTATCGAATGTCACAATGGTGAATGATAGTGTAATCTAAGAGGTGCCAGTTCTTGGACCATGGGTGCATCCAGGTTGTTTTCAACTTGTCCGGGAGTTGAAACATTGTGTTGGTAATGCATAATTCATGTTCTGTGCAGAAGGACAGTAGATGGTGACCATTTGCATTCATATTCCCCGTATTGTGTTGACTGACTCTGTTCCATACAGATTAATTTCTCCCAACTCGAGCACTGAAGTCTCTGAGCAGGGAGATCTTATCGGCCACAGCAATCTTGCAAACTGTGTCATCAAGGGAAGTATAGAAGTCATCCTTCTTTTCCTCCTTGGAGTCCAGGGTGGGTGCATATGCACTAATGATCATCATGTATGAACCATTGGCCAGCAGAATGTGTAGGGTCATCAGATGTGAGCTAATCCCAACAGGAGATTCCGGAATCTTGGGGAGCAGTTCATTCCAGACTGCAAATCCAACACTATGGATCCACTGTTCTGCTTGAGATAAACCCTTCCAAAAGGTGTATCCAGCTGTGGCTTCAGTGATGGATCCTTTGTCAGCAAGACAAGTTTTGCTGAGGGTGCAGATGTCCACTCTGTAGCACTGGACCTCTGAGGCTAAAATAACTGTTCTCCAAGGGGAACTGTCAGTGCCGGTTATGTCCATTAGGGTTCAAAAGTTCCAGGAAGTGAGAATGAGGGATTTGGGTTTTTGTTTTGAAGCTGAGACTGTTTTGGAAGTAGTAGGTTTCTGACCATGGAAGTGGGATGGTTCTCCAGGTGCTGTATCCTGGACAAGCTAAAGTGGAACAAGCTTTCTTTAGGACTCTGTTTATCATCCCTTCCCCAGATTGGGGTGGGCAGTGCTATCCTTGAATAAGGCTGCCCAGACATGCCAGCAGGACATGGACCAGACACTTGTCTCAGGGTGTGCCATGGAACAGACGTCACAATACCAGCTCTGCCTATGTGCAGATTCCAAGCTGAGGGCTTCTACCACCATCCAGCAGCTGCTCCCATCATGCATTTTCCACCACAGGGCTTTCAGAAGGAAAAAGAAAGAGACAGATGGAGGACATAGCCTGAGCAAAGGATTTGTTGTTGACAGTGATGATGAGGGTGTGCAGTCCTTGTCTGTACCACTTCTCTCCCTGCCGGGGATCCAGGTGGCAAGCGAGGGAGCAGGACAACCCCAGGGCCAATGGGGAGCTGCACCATCAATGATGGTTCCTGGGAGGATGGGGCACATGTCTGCATTGGCTACAGGAATTGCCAGAGCATTTGGACTGCCTGGCTTTCAGCCTGTGTTCACCCTTCCACCAGTGATTCCAGGAATCACCCCCTTGTGGGTGTTGAGGTCACAGAACTCTAAATTCAGAAGGGTGACTTGGAACAGAGAAGTAAATAACAACCTATTATTCACAACAAACCTGTTCACATTCCATTCATTAGCGCCCAGAAAGCCGTTTGCCAACATAAACAACTATGAGCTGAATTACCACTACTGTTTCTGTACTGTTTACTGTTCATTGTGTCATTTAATCACCATTCGCCATAGATTAACTCCATTTTTAATGAACTAAGTTGTTTTAGAAGTGCAGGGAAAGGCCTACTGGCATTTTTAAACAATATGTTTGGGTACAAACCAAAATATTCCATCCTTATCCTCATCATGTTCACCTATCATCCGTATAAACATTATCTGGTATTAAGAACCCCTCCTTGAACTGCCACCTTATTGTGGTGGAGGGGTTTGTGTGCTTGAGTGATCCAAGGAGCTATGCTGTCGGGGGCATTATGCCCCTGTTAGGGTCTCCCAAGGCAGACAGGTCCTAGGTGACAGGCCAGAC
>JAPEKM010000004.1:22782769-22795214 GCA_027575975.1 Cathorops multiradiatus
TACCGCCACCTGGAGGCCCCACACTCCAGTCTAGTAGAGGACAAACTGGGCCGAGATTAATCGCGATCAAGAAAAATCAACGCATTAATTTTTTTCATTAATCGCATCGTGATTAACGTGTTAACTATGACAGCCCTAATATATATATCACACACTTCATTGTTGAGGTCTTGGATGAGGGAAAAACAATGTTAAAAGCAATAAAAACAGTTGAATTAGATATTAGATACTAACTGGCTCTAGTACAGGGGTGTAAACTCAGATTCTGCCTGGACCACATCAGCATTTTTATGAGACCCTTAAGAACCGTAATCATTGTGTGTATACACACACACACACACACAATCATTTTTCCCACTTTGGATGAGAGGCGGGGAGGAGGGGTACACTGTGCATAATGAACAGATATTTCACCATAATTTTTGGTGTCAGAGCATTTGGGTGAAAGCTCATTTACGTTGTCATTACAATTTAGTCATGAAACAAAAGTTCATCAAATAATATGTATTGTCCAAATTTTCATTGACAAAATTAACATTTTTCTAAGACCTCTGATGGTGTACTGTGATATCTAGCACCAAGATGTTAGCAGCAGCTGTACCTTCTTCTCATAGTGCATCCTGGTGCCATCACTCCCCCAGGTAAGTGAAGCACACATACCTGGCCATCCACATGATGTTAAAGAAAACATGATTCATCAGACCAGGCCACCTTATTCCATTGCTCCATGATTGATTTCTGACGCTCACATACCCATTGTAGGCACTTTCTGTGGTGGAAATTGGTCAACATGGACACTGACCAGTCTGCAGCTACACAGCTCCATACACAGCAAGTTGTGTTGCACTATGCATTCTGACACCTTTTGATTATAGCCAGCATTGTTCAACAATTGTGCTACAGTAGCTCTTCTGTGGGCTCGGCCCAGACAGACTAGCTTTTGCTCCCCACACACATCAGTGAGCCTTGTGCACCTATGACTCTGTTGCCAGTTCATCAGTTGTCCTTCCTTGGACCACTTTTAGTAGGTATTAACCACTGCATATCGGAAACACCCCACAAGACCTACAGTTTTAGAGATGCTTTGACCTAGTCATGTAGCCATCACAAGTCGGCCCTTCTCAAAGTCACTCAGATCCTTATGCTTGCCCATTTTTCCTGCTTCAAATACATCAACTTTGAGAACTGACTGGTCACTTGCTGCCGACTTTTTTTTAACTTAAGATATTTTATTCACCAACACCAATAACATCATCTCTGAGATTAGAAACAAATGTTTCTTGTAAAACAAAGGGCTAACAAACTGTTAAAAGGTTTGCACTGTAAAGTAATATTATTCATTATACTGATTACAATAAAAGTTTTTTTTTAAATGAATGCATTCTGTTGTTTAATCACGTTATTATATACAAGCTGCTGTCATGAGAAACAGGATTAAACAGTTGGGATCATTAATTTGTCCTGTTTCTGTCTGAAAGCTACACCAAAAGCACAGATATAATAAGAATATAATATAATATGATAAGAGCCAGTGCACAAAGGCATTGCACTTACCTTATTCGGATTTGATTTTGGAAACAAATTTCTGCCATGAATTAGCATACTATGACATTCCAATTTGTTGTATTGGTTATGCCTACTAGTGCATCTCAAACAATTAGAATATCATGAAAGTTATTTTTTCATAATTTAATTCAAAAAGGTAAACTTTTACATGTTCTATATTCATTACACGTGATGTGAAATATTTCAAGCCTTTTGTTTTAATTTTGATGATTACGGCTTATTGTCAGAGTGCAGGCACTTACTGAATTCAGATGCAGGGGAGAGTGGGTGCATTGCGAACTAGAAACCAAATCCAAGACGCAATCCATGTAGCATAGTCAGGGGCAGGCTAAGGTCGATCAATGTGCAAACAGAGTAATGGAGACTAAACGAGATCAAGGTCGGGGACAACGGAGAAATAAGATCAGAGTTACAGGAGCCCACCAATGAGAGGAAAGGCTTGGTAAAGTCAGGTCAGAACACTGAGCGATATGTCACACTGTCCATTTGTTTGCCTGAGTCTTATATAGGAGTTTAGGTGATTAGGAAACAGGTGTGCCAGTATTCTGGGGAGACGGGCCACTGTGGCGCTTGGGTGTTGTAGTCCAGTGAGGCCATGTTTGGACACCGCTCTGAAATTGTGCTTTCTGCACTATTATTAACAGAACCTCCCCCCAAGGCACTCACTCTGGGAGTGACTTCCTTCCTCAGGCATAATCTTTTTCTGGGAGCTGGCTTGTTGGGGTGTTGGGTGTAAAATTTCTGAGTGAAGAGAGGGTCCAAGATGTCCTTGGCTAGCACCCAACTTTGTTCCTATGGGCCATACCCTGCTCAATCCACCAGATATTCCAGTCTGCCTTGTCTGCAGTGAGAGTTGATGATTTTTCTGACTTGGTAGATAGGATTGTCTTTTGAGTTCTGAGGTAGTGAAGGTTTGCTGGTGGGTGAGCTGGTGGCTAGTGGGCCTTGGACTGCTGGTTTGAGGCAATATACTTGGAATGTTGGTGCCATGTGGCAACATGGCAGGAGTTCCAACTTGTAGGAGACTTCATTAATCTAGTTCTGTATCTTGAATGGGCCTATGTAGCGAGCTTGCAGTTTGCAGCATGTGCTGGTTTGAGGCAGATCCCTGGTGGATACCCATACACAGTTGCCAGGAGAATGTACTGGTGTTTCTCCCCTATGCTTGTCTGTGTATCATTTGTATCTGCTGGCTACTTCCTCCAGGCATTGGTGAACTCCCTCCCAAACCTGTTTACTTCTCTTGAACCATTTGTCAGTGGCTGGGATTTGGGTTGGGCATTCGTCCCACAGTAACAGTGGAGGTTGGTATCGGAGAATGCACTGGAATGGAGTGACCTGGGTGGCTGAGTGTTTGATGGAGTTCTGGGAATATTCTACCCAGGGGAGAAACTGGGACCAGTCCTGTGGATTCTCCATACAAAATGCTCATAGGAAACACCCAATTTCCTGGTTAGCCTGCTCTACTTTCCCATTAGACTGTGGATGACATCCTGAGGTTAGGCTTACTGAGACCCCCAGCTTGTTCATGAAATTGGCCCAGACCTATGACATGAACTGAGGTCCTCTGTCACTCATTACAGCCTCTGGAATGCCATAGTACCTGAAGATGAAGGAAAAGAAGAGTTCAGTGGTTTCGAGTGCTGTGGGCAGCCCAGGCAGGGAAATTAATTTCAGTGCCCTGAAAAATTGATCAAGGACCACCATAATAAGGGTGTTGTTCTGTGACTTTGGGAGGTCTGTGATAAAGTCTATAGCTAAGCATGACCATTGCGTTATGGGTAGGGGGCAAAGCTTGCCCATGGGGGGGGGGGCTCTGGGTATGTTCGCTTGAGCACAAACTGAACATGAGGAAACAAATCGGTTGACGTACTTTTGCATGTTTTCCTACCAATGTTTGTTTCAGAGGAGTTGGCAAGTGCTTATGAGTTGGATGTCCAGTTGCAGAAGATGAGTGGGCCCAAGTGATGAGCTGCCCTCGGAAACCTGGTGGTACATACATAAGGTCAGGAGGAGAGGAATCTGGTTTGTTGTATGGCTGTGCCTGGGCTATGGTTTTGTCAATTTCTGAGGTGATAGAATTCATGAAACAGTTGGGCTAATATGGGAGTAGATTCACTGCCGGAGCTGGTTGTGGTGCATAGTCTGGAGTGTGTTGGCCTTGGTGTTCTTGGAAGCTGGATAGTAAGAAATGGTAAAATGGAATCGGGTAAAACACAGGACCCATCATGCTTGCTGGGGGTTCAGTGGCTTGGCTGTTTTAAGGTCTGTGAAAATAATAAATGGATGGGTGGCACCCTCTAACCAAAGTCTCCATTCTTTTAGAGTGAGGAGCTCTCGGTTACCTATATCATAGTTTTATTCAGTCTGAGAGAGTTTTTTGAAAAGAACATGATGGGGGGCAATTTTGGCCTTTCCCCTAGGCATTGTGACAGAGCCCCTCCCACCCCTATTTCAGATACATCTACTTCCACTATGAAAGGTTGTGTGGGATCGGGGTGTCTGAGGACGGGTGCTAAAATAAACATGGCCTTGAGACATTCAAAGGTATCCACCACAGTAGGGTTACACAAGAGGCATTTGGTTCCCTGCTTCAGCAGTGGTCAGAGGAGCTGCAATGGTGCTAAAACCCCTGATGAATCTATGGTAGAAATTGACAAATCTGAGGAAGCATTAAAGTTCCTTTATAGTGCTGGGTCTGGGCCAGGAGATAACTCCCGATACCTTGCTAGTGACCATACTTACTCCATTGGCACTTAGGACGATATGTTATCTGTTGTGCCTGGTCAATGGTGCAGTCATAGCAATGGTGCGGGGGAGAGGTTGCTGGCTTTGCCTTTGTTAAACACTTCCTTGAGTGGGTGATAACAGGCAGGTATGTATTCAATGCCTCCTGCCTCAGGAGATTCCACAAAAGTAGAAGCAAGGGTGATTTGTGGAAGTTGTAGACATTCGTGAAAGCATGTGGGAGACCACTGAAGAATTTCATGATGCTGCCAGGAGATAAGTGGGTTGTGGTGTTGCAGCCAAGGGAAGCCTAGTATTATTGCTTGGCAAGCGGTATTTGTTACAAATAGAGTAATGTGTTCTGTATGAATGGTGATTGGGGTGGTGCAGTTGGTGACAAGCCCCTTGCCGATGGGCCCGTCATCAATGGCTTTCAAGCTTAGTGGGTGTGGAAGTCTTTCAGTGGGCAGACTGAGGTTCTGGATGACTTTGTGGCTGATGAAGTTGCCCTCAGCCCTGGAGTCTGAGGGCAGAAAGAACATGTATTGAGTCTGGAAGTTTCAGTAATATCTGAATTTTTAAAGTAGGTTGTACAGAACGTATTTTGGGACTCACTGGGCTGGAGGTATCTACTTTCTTAGCCAGACAGACTGGGCATTGAGCTATGAGATGACCTTACTCACCATAATAGAAACAGAGCCCCTCCCTTCCTTCCTTCCTTCCTCTCTCTGATCAAGGCATTTGGGCATTGGATACTTCCATAGGTGTGGGTTCTTGTGCAATGGGTGGTGAGACTGGTGTATGTTTCAAGGAGGGTCAATTGTAGAGCAAATTATCAAGTTTAATGACTAGATCAATCAGTGAGTCCAGTCACAATTGTTTGTTCCGGCCTGCGAGCTCAGTGAGAACATTGGGATTCAAACTCTGGTGAAATGTGGCCTTGAGTGCTGGATCTTTCCATCCACTTCCTGCCACTAGTGTATGGAATTCCATGGCAAATTCGAGGGCAAATTCTGTCTCCTTGCCGGATTGTGATTAATCGCTCACCCACTTTAACTCCCTCAGATTGATGATCAAACACTCTCTTGAATAGTTCAAGAAAATGGTCTTATGATGTCATGTGTTCACTTCTGTGCCCCCATATAGGACTAGCCCACTTCATGGCTTTACCCGTAAGAAGAGTTATGAACTGGGCAATCTTCTGATCATCTGTGATGCCTGAGAGCATTGAGAAGTACAAGGAACATTGAAGGAGAAACTCTTTACATTCTGATACTTCCCCAGAGAACCTTTCCAACCAAGGAACCATTGAAGTGGCACCAGTTGATGATGCGGGACGTGCCAGGAGGGCCTGCAAAACAACAGCCATTAATTGTGACACTGGTGTTAATTTCACTTAACATTTGCTGATGTTCTCCCAACAAACATTCCTGTATGTTTAAAGCGGTTTGCTTCACCTCCTCTGCTGTATCCATGGTGGCAAAGTATTCTGTCAGGGTTCAAGAACTTACTGGATGCAGATGCAGGGGAGAGTGAGTGCATTGCCAACTGGAAATCAAATCCAAGATGTAATCCATGTAGTATAGTCAAGGGCAGGCTAAGGTTGACTGATGTGCAAATGGCGACTAAATGAGATCAAGGTCGGGAATAACACAGCAATAAGGTCAGAGTCACAGGAAACTGTCACCGAGAGGAAAGGCTTGGTAAAGTCAGGTCAGAACACTGAACAATACATTGCACCATCTGTTTGTTTGTCTGAGTCTTCTATAGGAGTGTGAGTGATTAAGAAGCAGGAAACGGGTGGGTCAGTATTCCTGGGAGGAGGAGAGCTGTGGCGCTTGGGTGTTGTAGTCCAGTGTGGCCATGTTTGGAGGCAGCTCTAAACTTGTGCTTTCTGTGTTATTACTGACACTTATAGCTCATGAAAATCAGAAATCCATGATCTCATATTATCATAATATTTTCTAAGAGCCATCAAAAAATTATTTACAATACAGAAATGTCCAACTTTGAAAACTATGTTCAATCATAGACTCAATACTTGGTTGGAGCTCCTTTATCACAAATTGCTGCATTAATGCAGCGTGGCATGGAGGCGATCAGCCTGTGGCACTGCTGAGGTGTTATTGAAGCCCAGGTTGCTTTGATGGCAGCCTTTAGCTCATCTGTATTTTGGGTTTGGGCGTTTCTCCTCTTCCTCTTAACAGTACCCTGTAAATTCTCTGTGGGGTTCAGGTTAAGCGAGTTGGCTGGCCAATCAAGCACAGTAATATGGTCAGCAAACCATTTGGTAGTAGTTTTGTCACTGCGGGCAGGTGCTAGGTCCTGATAGAAAAGGAAATCAGCATCTCCATAAAGCTTGTCAGCAGATGGAAGCATGAAGTGCTCTAAAATCTCCTGGTAGATGGCTGTATTGACTTTAGATTTGATAAAAGACAGTGGACCAACACCAGCAGATGACATGGCACCCCAAATCATCACAGATTATGGAAACTTCACACTGGACTTCAAACACCTTGGATTCTGTGTCTCTGTATTCTTCTTCCAGATTCTAAGACCTTGATTTCCAAATGAAATGCAAAATTTACTTTCATCTGAAAAGAGGATATTTGACTACTGAGCAACAGTCCAGTTCTTTCTCTCCTTAGCCCAGGTAAGATGCTTCTAATGTTGTTTCTGGTTCAGAAGTGGTTTGGTATTAGGAATGTGACAGTTGTAGCCCCTTTCCTGAAGATGTCCTGAAAAAGTTCTTGAATCAATTTTACTTGACAGTCCTCTCAAAGCGGTCATCCTGGTTGCTTGTGCACCTTTTCCAGCCAGCCTTTTCAGCAATGATGATCTGTGGCTTACCCTTTTGTGGAGGGTATTGATGATCATCTTCTGGACAACTGTCAAGTCAGCAGTCTTCCCCATGATTGTGGTTGCATGTACTGAACTAGATCGAGAAATACACAGGATTTATACTGTTTAACTCAAACTAGAAATTAAATATTTTGAGGGTTTTTTAAAATGTTTTTGTGCTGTAGTCCATAATTATCAAAATTAAAACAGAAAAAGCTTGAAACACATGAGTCTAGAATATATTAAATATTCACTTTCTTAAATAACTGATGGAAATTTTTGAAAAAGAAAATGTTTTGAGATGCAGTGCATTTCAAACAATTAGAATATCATGAAAAACTTCAAAATTTGATAATGATGCATGGGCTCTGCTTATTTCCCCCCCTCTTTTCTCAGCTTCAAAATGGCTTGCTTTTCTCCCATATACAGCTCTCTGTTCATGTTGGTTTATACTTTTTAATAATAAATGCAGTCTTCACAGCTAAACCTAGGGCTCAAACCAATAGACATTGCCTGTTTAAATAATCATTCTAACAGGATACACCTGGGCAACAAGAAACTCCTATCAGACACATGTTACAATTCAAAATTGTTCACTTGAAAAATGGATGGGTTCAAACAAAAGATGCTATATTCTAAGTTGTTTAACACATCTAGTTGTAAATGTGAGGACATTAAAATTTAACTTCTGATCTATCATCTCATGTTCATCTTTTGATCACAAACCCAAGTGTATTCAATGTATAGCAAAGACAAAAGAATTGGCCTTGCCATTCTAATACTTTCAGCAGGGACTGTAAATACAAAACCACACTTTAAGAGAGTAAATTTCTCTTACATGCCATGGAATTAACAGTGAAACTAACATAATGTCAAAATAATGTGACAATATAAAAAGTAAAGGTATTTGCTATGGAAATACTCAAGTCTTTTTCCAGATGTTAATACAATTCTGAAAATTTTCTGAGTTTCAGCTTTTTCTAAATTACCTATACCACCTCTACCAAAAAAGTGCCACATTTTATGTGCATTCTGACACAAGTGACTGATAGCCAGTACTGTATTTAACAGAACACTGTAATGCAAATGTGGCACTGCACTGATCGATCTTTGCCTGTGCTACTGCTGTCCCTGCAAGGGCATCCCTCTCTTACTCTACACTCCTCAGTAAACAGAATAAAATCACCATGCCACAAGCAATTCTGCTATAGAATGGGTGCAGATTTTTGCTTTCAAAAGAAAGAATATTTAGAGGCATAAACCTGATGCACAAAAATGTTTTCTGTGAGTAATTTACATTTGGATGTTAGAGTATAATTTCATAGTAATTAGTCAAATGACATATCATTAGCTTAAGCTTCTCAGCACACCTCTGATAAAGGGTGCAGCAGTTAGAGATTGCTATCAATCATTCAGTACATTTCCTTTCCTTCCGCTCCCATTAGGGGTCACCACAGCAGATCTGTTCCACACAGGTTTTACACCAGATTCCCTTTGTGACATAACCCTATAACCATCCCCAGTCTACACTGCCTTGTTCAATCCCAGTGGCTGGGTATTTTACCTAATCTGCATGTCTTTGGACTATGGGAGGAAACCGGAGCACCCAGAGGAAACCCACACAAACACAGGGAGAACATGCAAACGCCACACAGAAAGGCCCCTGTCGGCCATGAGGTTTGAACCTAGAACCTTTTTGCTGTGAGGTGACAGTGCTAACCACTGCACCACCATGTCACCCATTCACTATGTTTACATGCAAACAATATTCCTCTTTTTGCCCTTATTCAAAACAAAACAATATTCCTACCAAGTTGTTTATATGACTAAAAATTATGAATATTCCACTAATATTCCTGCTTATATGCAGCCATGCACCCCAGCCTTGCAAACTGTTGTCTAGCTGGTTTGTGTACAACACACAAAGCTGGCAAGAGGCTATCAGTCACTGCCATAAAAACCACAATTGAGACACTTATTCCAAATGCATTATACACATGTTCAAAGAATGCTCCTAAAACATAAATAATATTGGTATATCCCACATGTCTTAATCAGAAAATGCTAAATTCAGAATAAGGCCAAATTTGGAATATCTAAACTGAATATGCCGTTTACCTGACCCACATCATACAGGTATTTAAAATACTGTCATATTTGGAACAATAGTAGAATATTAGTATGCATGTAAGCTGAATGACAATGATCATAGACACACTCTAAAGCATCACAGTGCCAGGAGGAAAGTCAGAGTCCTCAAAATTTCTTCTGATTAGAAAAAGTAAGATCTTTGCAAACACAAGTTATAAAGAAGTGAGAATGAGACACAAACTAGCAACCCAAGATAACACATGCCTGTTTAAAAGCACAGGTAACACTGGAGTCTCATTTTATCAATTTCCCTAACTCAGCATTTCCTTAATCCTTTAGGACATATTTGGATAGAGCTACTAATCAAACAGTAAATGGCAGAAATAGGCGAGTGAACCTCAGGGTTGCTCCTAATTGACTCCAAATGCACTGGAATATCATCTCTCTGTTTCAGATTTCATTGTTAAAAGATAACCAAAGTAATAATGCTATGTTAAATTCACTTATTGAGGTCTTCAGTTCAGCTGCCACACAGAAGCACGTTTTAATACATTTTTATGCCAGGGGATTTAAACCTGGATGGTACAGTGGTGTCGTGATTAGCACTGTCACCTCACAGCAAGAAGGTTCTGAGTTTGAACCCAGTGGCTGACAGGGCCTTTCTGTGTGGAGTTTGCATGTTCTCCCCATGTCTGCGTGGGTTTCTTCTGGGTGCTCCGGGTTTCCCCAAAGACATGTAGGTTAGGTTAAGTGGTGGCTCTAAATTGACTGTAGGTGTGAGTGTGAATGGTTGTTTGTCTCTATGTGTTGGCCCTGCGATGAACTGGTGACTTGTCCAGCATGTACCTCGCCTCTCACCCATAGTCAGCTGGGGTAGGCTCCAGCTTGCCCGCGACCCTGCACAGGATAAGCATGGATGGATGGATGGATTTAAACCTGCACTATACAAGGTATACTGGATGGATCAGAGTTCTAGGCTCTGTAAATAAAGGACAGCACCAGTAACAAAAAGAGATATTGGGGTCTGTGCCAAAGTAGATTAAGGAAAGATTTGTAAGCACTTATCCCAACCTCGAAGAACCAATTCTTCATAAGACACTGGTTGCCACCGCTAGAAAATTTGTATGTCTCCACTCTCAACATCATAATATCTCAGGATGGGTGGTTGAATGCTTGTAGGATTTATATGGAATCATCACTGTCACCAGCATATGAACTAATTAGATTTTGGAATTGATACAAATGGGGTCAAGGTCACAGCAAGGTCAAATGTCTAAAATATTTTTTCTTCATTAGCTTCCTTCCTGTTTTTAAGGGTATTTCAGACACACAAATTAGTGACAAGAAAGACTGTACTTGTTAGTGGCTGAGGCATTCTTGTGAGTTCTTAAAAATATTGCTGCTTTTAAACCATTTTATTGTATGGATTTACAATTGTATTATTTCAGCAATATGTAGACCCATAGAAGAATTATGATTTGACATTATAAATAATTTTTAAATGTCATATTTATGAATTAAAATATATAGGATAAGTTGATTTGATTATTTCTTTAATAGTTTAGTCAGGCATTTTGTTAAAATAGCCTTCATTATGAGTTCATGGGTATCATGCACATGTGACTTTCTGACTTTCCTTTTAGTTGTCTGGGAAGGTTCTCAGTCATTCAGGTCATCATAAACTGTAAGTGCTAAAGAAGGTAACTGGACTTGCTTAAAATTCTTGAAGACGTTTCATGTCTCATCTAAAAGGATTCTTCAGTTCTGTCTGACTAGTGCAGAGTTCCAGGTATTTATCCTCTAGTGGACAACCAAGTCACTGTTCAACAGAGGAGGTGGGCTGAGACACCACTTATCAGCCACCTACAATACAGTACTTAGTACACTTCCCAGAAAACTGAATACGTATCCATATCAAGACTCAGCTAACTTCAATGACTCACAGGATGGCGGAGAGAGTGAACAACCCACAGATCACCCTAACGACCCTCTAGGCTGCTAACACCGTTCACACCTGGCCTCCAGTGACCTGAACACCTACAGGATGAGGGTCAACGACCTGTGTGACCTCAACAAATCTCCTTAGGGTTGCTTTTGGTCCACTATAATTCCCCACTAGTGAGACAGAACTGAAGAAGCCTTTTGAATGAGAGGTGAAACATCTTCAAGAATGTCCTTTTAGTTGTGCTGTCATAGCTAGACCTGTTCAAGTTCCTGTCTGCACTTTGATCACAATGTATGACCTGCTGTTGTTTATGGTCCCACGTGGATACCCTAAAGATTGTACTTCCCAAAGTTTATGCTCATGACTCACACATTCATCAGTAAATCATTCAGGATTTATTCATCTTAAGAAACTGCTTCATCCTGTTCGGTACTGCAGCAGGTCAATGCTCACACACTGCGACCATCTAGTTGCATTTTGTGACCATTTTTGGAGACAGTGCAACTAAATTTATAATTAGACACACTAGTGTAATTTGCAAGTATGCCCTCCCCTTTTTAAAAAAATCAGCATTGTATATCACATGAAATGCCAGGAAGGAGTTAGAAATGGTGTGTGTGTGTGTGTGTGTGTGAGAGAGAGAGTGATTAGAGTGGAGAGCTAACAACATGTTTCCACCACAGTTAATTCACTCTCCTTCAGGTTGTATTGGGCCAAAAGTTCAACAAGTCTGTGTCTCATTTGTTGTTGGTATTAAATAACATTATTAAATAGCATCATATTGTCATTACATATCCAACATGTTTAGTTATTATCTCCACCCATTAACTGTACAAATTATTTATCCATTCTCCACCAGGCTGTTTTCACCTGAGTTGACAAGCAACTGACAGATATGATGTCACACCAACCAGACCAGTGAGAGTGAATCCAAGTCAAGTGAAACTGAGGCCCCATCCACATGAGTACGATTTTGATGGTTCCGCATAAATATTTCATCGTTTCAGCCTCGCGTCCAGACGAGTCCGTTTTTCATGAAGGTGTGAAAACGGTATTTTTGAAAACGCATCCCAGAGTGGATAAATCTGAAAACGCCAGATAGCCCGGCGCCGTGTGGACGGAGAAGCGAATATTTTCAGAAATGATGACGCATAAGCCCCGCCTCTCTAACCTTTAACCTCAGGCGCCGCTTCAAGATGAGTCATAACAATAACAACGGCGGACTACAGGCTTGTGCTCGCACTGCAGAAACAACTCAGTCTGTTACAGCTGCTA
>JAPEKM010000004.1:22867259-22884611 GCA_027575975.1 Cathorops multiradiatus
TAAACATTTGATATGTCATCTATGTTCTATTCTGAATAAAATATGGAATTTTTAAACTTCCACATCATTGCATTCTGTTTTTATTTGCAATGTGTACTTTGTCCCAACTTTTTTGGAATTGGGGTTGTACAACATTGGCGACAGAGAGCTGTTGGCCATCAAGCTGGCCTTGGAGGAGTGGAGACACTGTCTTGAGGGGTCAGATCTCCCCTTCATTGTCTGGACGAACAACAAAAATCTAGAATACCTCGAGTCCGCCAAATGTCTCAACTCATGTCGAGCCCAATGGTCTCTCTTCTTTTCCCGATTCTGGTTCATGCTCTACTACCGCCCAGGCTCCAAGAACGGCACACTGGACACCCTGTCCAGGATATTCTCTTCCTGCTAGGAGGAGTCTAGAATGCCCGAAATCATCCTCCCCCCATGCTGTCTGGTGGGGGCTGTCCTACTTGAGGTAGAGATGTTAGTGCAGAAGGCCGTGGAGCAGGACCCCGAGGCTGGTAACTCTAGCAATATACCATGTAACCATCTGTTTGTTCCCTGTTCTGTGTGAACCCAGGTGCTGCAGTAGGGTCATGGCTCCAAGTTGGCTTGTCACCCGTGAGCTGCTCAAACCCTGGCACTCATTCAACAATGCTTCTGGTGGCCATCGATCAAGAAAGACATCCAGGAGTTCGTGGTAGCCTGTGACACATGTGCCCAGAACAAGACAGCCAATCGGCCCCCTGCCGGCTTGCTGAGACTCCTCCCGACTCCTCATTAACCCTGGTCACACATCGCCCTGGACTTCATCACAGGACTCCCCAACTCAGGTGGCAACACATGCATTCTCACAGTCACTGACCATTTCTCTAAGTCAGTCCACTTCATCCTTCTGCCCAAGCTTCCCACAGCTAAAGAAACTGCTAGATTACTCATCCTCCACCTTTTACACATATACGGACTCCCTTCTGACATCGTCTCCAACCGGGATCCTCAATTCACTGCACAGTTCTGGAGGGCCTTCTGCAAAATCATTGGGGCCACTTGTAGTCTCTCATCAGGATTCCATCCTCAAACCAACGGCCAAGCGGAATGGGCAAATCAAGATTTGGAAGTGGCACTCAGGTGCATGGCGTCCAGGGATTCTGGTTCTTGGAGTAAGTACCTACCTTGGGTTGAATATGCTCACAGCGCTCTGCCTTCATCTGCCACAGGTCTCTGACCCTTCCAATGCTCCCTAGGCTACCAACCACCACTCTTCCCCAACCAAGAGGAGGAGGTCGCTGTACCTTCAGCCCAGACCTTCATACGCCGCTGCAGGAGGATATGGGCATTGGCCCAGAGAAGACTCCTACGCTCCACCCTAGCATCCAAGAGGCAGGCCAACAAATGCCGCTTTAAGGCGCCCACCTATCCGGTGGGGCAGCGAGTCATGCTCTCCTCGTACTATCTGCCTCTCAGAACCGTCTCCCGCAAGCTGGCTCCCAGATACGTAGGACCCTTCCTTGTCAGTAAGGTAATCATTAATCCATGTTCCGTCAAACTGGCATTACCACTCACCATGCAACGCATTCACCCCACGTTCCACATATCACAGTTGAAACCTCTGGTCTCCAGTTCTTTATGCTTAAGAATACTGAGGTGGTCCTCTTTCTTCATTATTCCATCCACTTTGTGCAATACACCAGTTCAACTGGCAGCTAAACAGCCCCAGAGCATGATGCTACCACCACCATGCACCACCAGTTGATACAGTATTCCTCTGTACCTCTGGTCATTGTAGCAAACAACTCAATCTTTGTCTGACCATAAAACTCTTCTTAAAAAAGCATTTTCTTTGTCCATGTGGTCAGTTGCACACTTTAGTTGAGCTTGAAGGTGTCGATTTTGGAACAGAGGCTCACTGTAGACAGTGTTCCAGCAGCTTCCAGTTCATGGCAGGCCTGTGCCTCCATGGTTCCTGGGTTGTTCCTGACCAGCTGAATCAATTTTCTCTCAGCTGAGGGTGATAGTTTGGGTCTTCTGTCAGCAAGGTGGCCACATCTCTCAATGACTTGTACTTATGTACAACTGCTTGAACTGATGATCTTAGAATCTCCAGTTGTTTAGAAATGGCAACAAGAGGCATTCCTAAATTGTATAACTCGATGATCCTTTTTCCCAGCGTTCCACTGAGCTTGTTGGACTTTCCCATTGTACTATGTGTTGGTCAGTCCAATGGCTGCTATCAAACAAACTGTTTTTATACTGGTACAGAGAAGCTCCCAGCTTTAGTCAATCATGATCACTAACAGGATGATAAGAGGCCTTAGCCTAGGCCAGTTAAATGACATTTTTAGCTCTGAATTAATAATCTATGTGGGTATATATACATTTTTGACATTGTATGTATACTTTTGTATACATTTTGTAAGTATACTCTCTCTCACATGTGCACACACACACACACACACACACACAAAATCACTATCAATTTAACAACAATTTCCACTGCTGGTGAGCAGATTTGATGTCGCAAGGTATGAACATAGTTTCCTCCTCCACTTTATTTGATCAAGGGTACCTGCAACAGTGAGGCCACTCAATCTCAGATTTTCAGTTACCACCCCTCTCTATGTTTTATGGTGCCTGCCCCATTTCTTGTGCCCATTCACCTGGAAAACTGATATCTCATTTATCCAGGCATTCATAGCACAATAATACCATGGTATTCATAGCAGAGCAGAACATATGTATGAATGACAAACAATGAACATGTACCACCACAGAGAACCCAACTGTAAGTGCAAGGCAATGTATCTCATAAACACTTGACCACCAGACAATGAAATTTGTATCTTTACTTGCATAAGATAGATGGGTTTTTATTCAGCAGTTATTTTTTATTTGTTTTTTTTAAATAATGTGTAATTATTTACTAACACATATTACAGAAAATATTCATGACAGTGTCACATAAAATGAGTTAAAACAGTTTTATTAGTCCCCTACCTTGTTGAACAATTGTCAGATTCTGTCATGTAAGGGCAATAGATGGATGTAAGTGCAGGATGAGTTTTTCTGAAAGCATGCTAGCATAGACATAGACATAAAACATAGACAAAGACAGAGTCAAATAACAGGCAGTGGTCGAATGAGGCACAGAAAAGATATAAGCATAATACAATACTCAAAATACAGAAACACAAATGGGGCAAAACCAGAAAAGTGATACAAAATACAAGGTTTTCGCAAAGTCTGTGTGTGTTACTAAGAGTCCTTATATGTATGCGCGTGACTAAGCTCTAATCAGTAATGGAAATATGTTAATTAGTTCTAATGGCGTGCATGTACTTTGCAATCTGTGTGGATGTGAAAGATGTAACCAGACCGTTGTTTGACATACCAAGTTTGATATTTGCTTGTAACTACACAGTAATGATGTAAAGTGAAAGCACTGATTTACTGCTGTCCACCAGGCAGCCAGCAAAGTCACGCCATAATAAATGTCATGGTGTTGTTTCTGGCATATAGCATGCAGTGTCAAAGAAAGGAATAAATATGTGTTCATAACTGTGATGTACATCTCATTATTGGTATCACTGTCAAGAAGACAAGCCAAGAAGCCTTTATTTGTCACATGTACACTCAAGCACAGACTTCAGCACAGTGAAATTCCTCCTCTGCATTTAACCTATCTGAAGCAGTGAACACACACATGCACACACATGTGAGCAATGAGCACACACACATACCCAGAGCAGTGGGCTACACAAGACAACGCAGCAATTTATTGATGCAAAATGCACTACACTACGTAATTCAGTGATTCATATGCTATAATGTTATTATTCTATTCAGGTTGACTTTGTGCCCTCACAAATATTTTGCTCATACACTCATCAGGAGCTCTCTTTTAGGCAGTGCCTAAATATCTATATTGTCTATGATGACAAATCTCAAAGTTGAAGTGTTGGAAGCAGGAAAATTGTGCAAGCATTAGGATCTCAGTGACTTTGGAAAGGGCCAAATTGTGATAACTAGAAGACCGGGTCACAGCATTTCCAAAATGGTAGGTCTTGTGGGGTGTTCCCAGTATGTGTTGGTTAGTATCTACCAAAAGTGATCCAAGGAAGGACAACCAATGAACCAGCAACAGGGTCATGGGTGTCCAAAGCTCACTGATGCACATGGGAAGCAAAGGCTAGTCCATCTGTTCCAATTATACAGAAGAGTTACTGTAGCACAAGTTGCTGAAAATGTTAATGTTGGCTATGATTGAAAGGTATCAGAACCCAGAGTGCATTGCTGTAATGCAGCTGTAACAAACCAGACACTTGCAGATTATGAATGAACTCAAGGTTTTAATGAGCACAAAAAAAGAATGTACAACAACCAGGCCAGGTCAATACTGAGAGATCCAAAACAGTAACTAGGGCTAGACAAATCATGGTTGGAAAACAGGCAAGGATTGAGAAACTGGGAAGCAAGAGAAACGAGCGAACAAACACAAGGGCTAGGCAAAATGGGAGAAAAACAGAAGGCAAAAAGGGTCATACACAGGAATGCAAATCAGAATAGTAAAGCTCATGAAAAGTGGAGGCAATACTGTGCAAGGAGCAAAACAAACAAAGGGGTATAACTACAAATGGAAACAAAAAGGTAGAGGTGATAGTAATTACAACTCAGGGGAGCCACTCCTAGGAAGTGGCTCCAGGTTGGCTGATGGAGAGCACATAGTAGTGACTGGTATGTGAGGGGGATTGTGGGAAGTGGAGTCACTCAGGTGTTAGGTGAGCCCGGGAGTGTGACAGTACCCCCCCAAGGACACCAAGGGACGAGGGTGACCATGATAACGCCACCCACGCTGCCAGGAACACTCCTGAGTGAGCCATCAGAACTGCCGTGGTGCTGGACAGTGGGTCGTCACTGCGGATGACCTCTGGGACCACTGCTGCGCAGACTGCTGGGAGGGCTGGACCCATGGCACCTGGGATGGCCTCTAGGCTGAGGCACAGGCTTCTCTGGATGACACTGATGGAACTCCTTCACCAGCCCCGGATCCAGGATATCTCATGCGGGAACCCAGCTATACTCCTTGGGCCCATAGCCCTCCCAGTCCACAAGGTACTGCAGAGTCCCTCCTCTCCTTCTAGAGTCCAGCAACCAGCGGACAGCATACACTGGGGTACCTTTTACATCCACCAGAGGTGGGGGCGTGACATCAGGTGTGGCCTCGTCCAACAGAGGTGTGGCCTTGACCAACAGACAACAGGTTTCAAGAGAGATACAGTACATGAAATAAGTTAGAAACACGGTAATACACAGGCAGATCTAATTTGTAAGTAACTTCATTAATTCTCTGGAGAACTTTAAATGGACCTATGTATTTGGGTAATAATTTTCTACCTCCCTCAGGAAACCTGAAGTCTCGGGTTGACAGCCACACTCGGTCCCCAGGGAGGTAGGTAGGTGTGTCACCTCTATTACAATCCGCTAGCCTCTTGTGTCAGCATAGGATGTTCTTGATCCACTGATGGGTCTGTTCCCAGACCTGCTCGCTCTGGTGCATCCAACTGTCAACAGCTGGGTTCTTAGAGGGCATGGCAGACCATGGCATTAAGGGGGGTTGGTAACCCAGCATACATTGAAAGGGTGTGAGACCTGTAGCAGAGCTAATTAATGTGTTTTGGCCCATATCAGCCCAGGGCAACTAGTTGGACCGGTCGGCTTGGTTTTTGTGACAGTACAGTCTCAAAAATTTTCCCAGTTCTTGGTTTACCCTTTCACATTGACTGGGGATGGTAACCGGAGGTGAGACTGATGTTAACTCCCAGTCTCTCAAAGAAAGCTGACCATATACCCAAGGTGAATTGAGGCCCTCGATCAGACACTATATCTTCTGGAATACCAAATATATGGAACACATAGATAAAAAGGGTTTCAGCTGTCTGAAAGGTGGTCGGTAGGCTAAAGAATGGAATAAATCCAACTCCTTGTGAGAACCTACCAACAATTGTCAGAATGACCATGTAGTTCTGTGAGGGGGCAAGTCAGTAACAAAGTCTACCACTAAATGTGACCATGGACGAGAAAGGACAGGCAAGGGCATGAGTTTACCGGCAGGGAGAGTTTTGGGTGTTTTGCATTTTGAACAGGTGGTGTACGAGGAGACAAACCTATGGCTATCTGATAGCATATTTTCCTACCAATATCTGCCAGAAAATAACTGGTGTGTACGTGTCTCTCCCGGATGGCCAGAAGACAAAGAGGAGTGGGCCCATGTAATTAACTTGTCCTTGCATTGAGTGGGTCATATTTACTTCCTATGGGGCAAGATTCAGGGGCAGGAGTGGCAGATAGTTACTGGTCGATCTCTTTGTCTATTTCCCATCTAATGGGGGTGACCACAACTGACAGGGTAGTATATTAACTACCTCAGGTGAGGATTTGGGACCGGGATATATACGAGACAGAGCATCTGCTTTAGTATTATGGGACAATAAGAGATGGAAAAATCAAATCGGGAAAAGAATAGAGATCACCGAGTCTGACAGGGATTGAGATGTTTAGCTGACCGGAAATATTCAAGGTTTTTATGATTCATTAACATGAGGAAGGGATGCGTAGCTCCCTCTAGCCAATGTCACCATTCTTTGAAAGCTAGTTTCATGGCCAGAAATTCTCTATCTCTGATACTATAATTACGTTTGGCAAGGGTCAGTTTATGGGAGTAGAAGGCTATTGGATGCAATTTGCAGGGGTCACCTACACGCTTGGACAGCACAGCTCTGGTGCCTATCTCAGAGGCATCTACCTCCACCAGGCAAGGCTGAGTGGGATCAGGATGCTTCAGAATGGGGGCAGAGGTCAAGGCTACCTTGAGGGATTTGAATGCTTCCTGCATCCAGGGATTCCACAAGAGTTTTTTGGCATTTCCTTTCAATAAGGTGGTGAGAGGAGCTGCTAGACTACTGAAATTGCGAATGAAACGACGGTAGAAATTAACAAACCCAAGAAATCGCTGGAGCTCCTTTATGGAAGTAGGGATGGGCCAATTTGTTACGGTTTCTACTTTCTTATCGTCCATAACAACACCCTCTGGACTGATGACGTAGCCTAAGAAAGAAGTAGAAGAGAGATGAAATTCACACTTCTTCCCTTTAACATATAGCTGGTTCTCAAGCAGATGCACAAGGACAGAACGGACATGACAAATATGAGTTTCGAGATTAGGGGAGTAAATCAAAATACCGTCGATGTAGGCAATAACATATTTGCCAAGCATATCCCTGAGGACATCATTTACAAATGCTTGAAATATTGAAGGGGCATTATGCAACCCGAAGGACATTACTAAATACTCATAGTGCCCCCTAGTGGTGAGAAATGCTGTTTTCCATTTGTCACTTTCCTTTATACGGACTAAATTGTATGCACTTCTTAAGTTGAGTTTTGTAAATACAAACTCTCCAAGAATTTGTTCTAGCGCTATGGAGACTAAAGGCAGTGGGTAAGAATAGGGTTTAGTAATCTGATTTAATCCACGATAGTCAATGCAGGGCCTAAGTCCCCCATCTTTCTTGTTGATGAAAAAGAACCCTGCAGCTGTGGGAGAAGTAGAAGGAAGGATGAAATCCTGTTCTAAAGCCTCCTGAATATACTCCTCCATAGCTCTTTCCTCTGCCTGAGTGAGTGGATAAATGCTAGACTTAGGTGGATGAGCATCATCTATTAATTCAATGGAACAGTCATATTCTCTGTGAGGGGGAAGTTTGGTCACACTTTTCTTCCTAAATACTTCTAACAAGTCATTGTATTTGGGGGCACGGAAACTACGACATTGGCATTGGGGCTTTCTATAGTCGTTGACAATACCAAAACTTTAGAAAGTGCTAGACAATGGTCATAGCAGTAACTGGACCATGAGAGTATTTATTTATTGAACCAGGAGGTGACAGGGTTATGTTTTCTAAGCCAGGGCAAACCTAAAATAATAGCATACTCACAAGAATTCAATATGAGAAAACAAATCTCTTCAGAATGCAAAGCACTGACAGTCATATTAATGGGTTTCGTGACCCGGTTAACAAGTCCTTCTCCCACGGGATCCGCATTGATAGCAGTCAATCTCAGCAGCTCTTCCAGTGGCTCCACAAGCTCAGTATGGATAAAGTCCCCTTCAGCTCCGGAATCAATTAATGCTGAAAACACAAAGACAGACTGAGGGCAGTTAACTGTCACAGGTAGGAGGAAGGAGTTGGAGACCAACCCCTTAGTGGGTGCACTGCTCCATGCGCTTTCCCGGGGTCGGTGCTGAAGCACTGCATCGGCGGATTTGACAGTCACGTAGAATATGACCCACAGTTCTGCAATAGAGACACAGTCCACCATGGAGGCGTCATTGCTTCTCCTCCACAGACAAATGGAATAAGTCACACTGCATGGGTTCTAGGGATTCTGGATCCTCATGAGTCTGGGTTGTAGGTGGATACGGGTGGCGAGGATTCAGTGCAGCAGCTGGAACCGTAGGAGATTTAGAAAGACCTCTCCTGTGTTTCAGTTGGTCTAGGCAAATGGCTCATGAAATCAGTTTCTCTAGCATCCGTACACACCATTTCCACTAGTATGTCGGAGTTCAATCCATTGTGAAAGGTCACTAGTAAAGCCAGTTCATTCCAGCCGCAAGAGTGCGAAATTCCAATGTGTAGTCAAAAACTGAGCGATTACCCTGACGTAAACGGGTGAGTAATTCCCCTTGAGAGTGGCCCTCATTGGTATGATTGAAAACTGCTTTAAATTCTTTAAGGAAATTGTCGTAAATGTCGGACTGGACTATGGGCCAAACTGTGATAGCCCAATCTAAGGCCTTGCCTGTAAGGCAAGAAATCATAAAAGAAATATGAGTCTTGTCAGAGCTTGAAGGGGAATTAGCAAAAAATATCGAGCCTTGTAACAAAAACCCTTTCCACTGATTAGGTGAGCCATCAAATTTATCTGGTTTACTGACAACAAACAAACTGGTATCAGCTGTGGAGGGAGCAGCTCAGTTAGTAATCATAGGCACACCAGAGAAGCTGAGTCGTTGCAGTTGGGTGGTGATCTCTTTCATGCTTTCAACAATCTGCACCAACTGTTTTTGCTGCTCACCTTGCTGCTATTTAAGATTCTGGATGGACTGAATCACGGAGTCGAAAAGCTGGTGATGTTGTCCAAGCATCTGTCCTTGGCTGCTAAGTGCTACCTGTAGTGCCATGTAATCCGCCATCTGCATGAGGGCACAGTATTCTGTAACGTGGCTGTAACAAACCAGATGCTTGTGGATTATGAATAAACTCAAGGTTTTAATGAGCACAATGGAAAATATAATGCACAACAGCCAGGCCAGGTCAATACTGAGAGATCCAAAACAGTAATGAGGGCTAGACAAGTCGTGGTCAGAAAACAGGCAAGGATCAAGAAACTGGGAAGCAAGAGAAACGAGCAAACAAACACAAGGGCTAGGCAAAATGGGAGAAAACCAGAAGTCAAAAAGGGTCATACACAGGAATACAAATCAGAATAGTAACATTTGGTAGGCTCACGAAAAGTGGAGGCAATACTGTGCGAGGAACAAAACAAACAAAGGGGCATAAATACAAATGGAAACAAAAAGGTACAGGTGATGGTAATTAGAACTTGAGGAAGCCACTCCTAGGAAGTGTCTCCGGGTTGGCTGATGGAGTGCACGTGGTAGTGACTGGTGTGTGAGGGGGATTGTGGGAAGTGGAGTCCTGAGTGTTAGGTGAGCCCGGGAGCATGACAATTGCAGCTTGCTGCATTTGGGCTGCATAGCCACAGACTGATCAAAGTGCTCTTGCTGACCCCTGTCCACCACCAAAAGCTCCTACAATGGGCATGTGAGCATTAGAACTGGACCACGGAACAGTGGAAGAAAGTGGCCTGGTCAGATGAAATGTATACTCGTTTACATCATGTGGATGGCCAGGTGTGTGTGCGTATCTGGGAAAGAGATGACACCAGGATGCACTACAGGGAGAAGGCAAGCTGACAGACAGGAAAGCAACATGGACAAACCCAGCTGTCCACATGTGAAAGAAAACATGATTCATCAGACCAGGCCACCTTCTTCCATTGCTCCATGGTCATCAACTTCAAGAACTATTTACTTGCTACCTAACATATACCATCCCTTGACAGGTGCCATTGTAATGAGATAATCAGTGTTATTCACTCCAACTGTCAGTGGTTTCAGTGGTTTTAATGCTATGGCTGGTCAGTGTGTGTGTGTGTGTGTGAGAGAGAGAGAATATCCATGCGGGCACGGATTTGGGGGGGGGGCACACCCGGCATGCACTCCCGGTGCAAAAAAATAAAAATTGTTTTAGTATTGCAAACACTGAGATATGCCTGCTATTTTTTATTTAATTAATATTTTTTTCCAAAAATAAACAAAATAAATCATTATGTGGAATTGAACTGAAGAGTTTATGGTATAAATGTATATTTAATAGTAGTTCCTATAGGTTTTTTCACTCATCACATGAATGCATGGAAAATCAAGCTGGACAAGTCCTGTTGGATTTTAACAGGGCGCAAGAACTTCATGCATCGACATAATAACAGTGTGAGAAATAAGGCTGGACCAGAGGACACTAACCAGGAATTTTCATATTGTCCGTCTGTATTTCAAAAACATCGAACTAGATGGCCCATGAAAAATGGCAAAGATATGGCTCTAATCTACTTCTAATTTTCTTCCAAATGTTACACTGGACAAATACATTATGTCGTAGCATGGCCTGTGATTGGCCGATCACGGACGCTCTCGATGAATGACAAGTCATCACTCATCAGCGAGTAGGAGTGCATTCTGGCATGACACCACACAACACTGTTATCAGCTGGGTAAGTATACCACTAACATTAAAAGAAAATAGACTACTACAGGTTTTGGATCCTGACCAAGTGTTTTTTCCATCGTATTTTAACCCTCTGGGGTCGAGATCTTCGTCAGCGAATCTCAGCAGGTTTAGAATGAGTAGGTCATGTATTTAGATAAATATATTCATACAAGAATGATAAACACATTACGTAACAGAAACTTTATACTTTCCTATGTGCCCACTGCCAAATAATATTATATTTTTTAAATTACCTAAATTAAATGAAACATAAAACTTGTCACCTCACTCAGTCACACCTGAGTCGGAGTGCTGAGCGCCCACTTACGCATTCATTCATTTAGACTATTCGCATGGTAACGGCATGATAGTCACTTTCACACTTTCAGTTTCGATTGGTTTCTCTTTTGTGGTGTTTTCTTCTCTTTTCTAATTCTAATCCAGCAGATTTTAGTCAGAATGTCAAATGACATTACCATCTCCAGTTGTGAGTCATTTTAAAAGTCACTTTGTTACAAAGTTAACTGGAATCTCGTATTAAAAATTTAACTCTATTTTGTAAAAATAGTTGTATTGTTAATTACTACATTTATTATAGACTTATTATAAACATAGTATAAAAATAGTCATTGTTTACATGTTTCATGAGTGTTACTATAGTACCTATATATGAGTCCCAGTAAGTTGTAACCCACTGGGACATGATTGCTACCCATACTTTTTTCCTAGACATGGAACTAACCTGTGTGTACTACTGTTTTCTTGGGTATAACTTTAAGCATATTTCTCTTGAAATTTCTGACATTTGTAGTGTACTTAGCAAGTCATGTCTAGTGTAATTTGGCCTTTGAAGATGGCAAAAATGTGCTTGGAAATAGTATAAGAAGCCATCTGCAGGCATTTAAAGTCCTTCAGCTTTTCCCCAGCCACATTGTTCCAGGCCTTTGGCTGACAGGCTGAAATTTGGATGGGCAGATAACATTTCAGACTTTTCTGTCCTGTGACAGTCTGCTTAAAATTCTCCAGTGAGCTCAGATTGCAGTTGCTAAAATAGTAATAATTTATTAATATAAGGTGTTACACTGTAGTGTGTCATGTGGTACTGCATTATATGACAATGCAACTTTCATAAATATGACTATATATCAGTTGTAATTATGTAATATGCATATACCTGCAACACTGACAATATTATTTAAGGTGACTAATAAAATGGTTTTGAAAGTTCCTAGTTTTAAAACATTTTTGATATGGTAATTTTCTTTCAAAGATTTCATTTACAACATGTCTCTGGCAGTTCAAAATGTATCTCCGAGCATTTAAAAACTGCATAGTTTCTGGGGGACCTGGTAGCCCCCAGACCCCCGGCCTTACTGGGTTGAGCCCCCCCTTTTCCTGGATCTGCCCCTGCTGCAGAGGTTCACTGGTTGCCACCACAAAATAACTTAAAAACTTGATGCCCTATACCCATCACTTATAATATAATATAAGAGAGTATAATATACAGCCAAATGTCACCAATGCATCTACCATGAGTTCCTTATGGACGTTCCCCTTGCGCTCTCCAGCAATTAGCTGTTCAAAAAGGAACAAATGTGTCTCAGTCACACTTCAATTATGTCTGTGCTAGCCTCCATATGAGCAATCTGTTAGGAACACTCAACCACTACCACCAATCACCATTACCACTGCTCTCATTACTATGCCTTTTACCAGCCTGATTATTGCCTCATTATTAATAGTGAAAATGAAAGACAGAGAGAGAAAAACCTGAAAGAGACAGACAGCAATCACTGAAAGTGAGAAAATATAGAGGTGCACGGTAAAGAGTCTCAAGATCAGTGCACGCAAAATTAAACCAATTAGGAGGGCTGTTTGACTCACATGCCTCTCCAAGTCACTGAACAGCTGAGAGGGGAAAGAAAGACAGAAAAAGGAAGAGGGAGGGAAGGAGGGACCAAGTGAGTGCTCCTACACACCATTCTATTCTGTCATGCTTGGTGAGCAGCAGAAGAGAGAGAAAGTGCATGTGGTTTTGGAGTGGCAGATTAAAAGCAATCTATATCTACATAAATCACTGATTTAATGAATTATGAAATTAATATGTAATTTGTGTGTTTAACCTCTATTTATATACCAGTGTCTGTCATTGTGGCAACAATTTCAAACTAATTGCTATTTCAGAGAGAGCCCTGGGAAACATCTAAGGCAGAGACGAAGACAGTAAGGAGGGAGTGAGGGAGGATGAGAGTGAAGAGAGCGGTAAAAGTCTGACATATTTATGAAGTAAATGTTCAACTACATCAACTCACTCATTAATGGACGCACAGCATAAGAAGTAAAGAAGATGGTTTGTGCTGCTTTGGCAGTTCAGCAGTGACAAAGGAAGCTTTATTCTGCTGAAATGGACTCAAACAAAAATACAAATACATGAATATACAGAGTGAAAGATAAATTACACAACAAAACATGGAAGAACAAATATGCTGTATTATCTGTGGGGATAATTGGGATAACAGAGAGAGAAAGAGAGAGAAAACAATAAAAAGAAGGGAATGGTATGAAGTCAAACACTGGTGAGGTACACTTTTGAAAAAGAAATACAGGTACCCACAGATGGAGAGGAGATGCCATAGGTACGTCATAGGAGTGTACCCAATGTGCACCTCCCCAGAAATGACACAGTGCACATATGTATATATACTGTATAATTTGTCCTTTTTCTCTATTGCCATCACACATCACAATGACTCAGATCCCAACAACCATGTTTGGTCATGTGCATTTTCTCTTTCGCATTTCTGGCTGCTTCTCCACAAAAATTGGAAATCTACTATCATGATATTGTGTTAATATAAATATATAAAGTGTGAGGCTCATTAGCAATGTTTTCTTCTCACAGACTCTTAATAAACACAGTGTCATAAAAACTCAATAAAAATAATAAAGCTTCTGGCAATCAGTGCTTGACAGAATTGCGGACTTAACCACTATCCATCTATTATCTGTAACCAATTATCCTGTGCAGGGTCGTGGGCAAGCTGGAGCCTATCCCAGCTGACTGTAGGCGAGAGGCAGGGTACACCTTGGATAAGTCTCCAGATCATCATAGGGCTGACACATGGAGACAAACAATCATTCATACTCACATTCACACCTACGAACAATTTAAAGCCACCAATTAACCTAACCTGCAAGTCTTTGGACTGTAGGGGAAACCAGAGCACCTGAAGGAAACCCACACAGACACAGGGAGAACATGCAAACACCACACAGAAAGGCCCCCATCAGACAATGGGCTTGACCCCAGAACCTTCTTGCTGTGAGGCGACAGTGCTAACCACTACACCACCATGCCACCCGACTTAACCACTAGTTATACTGAAGTGCTTCAAGCTGCTCAGACTGCTGAATACAGATAAATTAAAAGAAGCCCAGCCCCACCCTCACCACCATCCAGGTACAGCAGAAGCTCTCCAGGCTTCAGAGGAGCAAAGCCAGAGGACCTGATGACATCAACCCCAGGATGCTGAAAGTGTGTGCTGAGCAACTGGCAGCTCCTCTACAGCACCTCTTCAATCTCTTTCTGATTTTAAAGAAGGTGCCCACACTCTGGAAGACCTCCTGCATTTTTCTGGTGCCGAAGAAGAGTCGTCCCAGCAGTCTTAATGACTATAGACCTGTGGTTCTGACATCACACATCATGAAGACCTTTGAGAGACTGGTTCTGCTGCACCTGAGGACCCACTGCAGTTTACTTACCAGCCACATATTGGGGTGAAGGATGCTATCATCTACTTGATACACAAGGTCCCCTCTCACCTGGAGAAGCAGGGATGCACTGTGAAAGTCATGTTCCAGTGCTCCAGTGATTTAAACACCATCCACCATCTCTCTACTGAGAGAGAAGCTGATGGAGATGTACCTGAACCCTGACACCACTTCCTGGATCACAAACTACCACACAGACCAGCCACAGTACATCAGGGTGGATGGCTGTGTCTCCGAGTCTGTGATCAGCAACACTGGTGTACCCCAAGGAACTATACTGGCACAGTTCCTCTTTGTTCTCTACACCTCAGACTTCCACTACAACTCTGGTTCCTGCAACCTCCAGAAGTTTTCTGACAACTCTGCCATTGTTAGATGCCAGAGACACCACCAGAGACAATGAGGAGGAGTACAGAGGTCTGATTGAGAGCTTCATCACATGGTGTAGCAACAACCACCTGAAGCTCAACATTAGCAAGACTAAGGAGCAGTGGTAGATTACCAGAGGAACAAAAGCCCCCATCCCTGTTTTCATTCAGGGAAAGGAAGTGGAGAGGGTGGATTCCAACAAGTATCTTGGGGTGCAGATCAACACTAAACTGGATTGGACACACAACACTGATGCCCTCTACAGGAAAGGAAAGAGCTGTACTTCCTGAGGAGGCTGAGGTCATTCAGTGTGTGTAACAAATTCCTGAAGGCATTCTACAAGTCTGTGGTAGCCAGCACCTGCTTCTTTGCCATGGTGTGCTGGGATGGTGGCATCAGGACTGGAGAGGCCAATAAACTAAATAAGCTGGTGAGGAAAGGCAGCTCTGTGGTGAATCTGGAGCTGGACAGTCTGGAATCAGTGGGTGAGAGAAGGATGAGGGAAAATATCTGAGCTGGCCTGGACAATCCCTCTCACCCTCTCCATGAGGAACTGTGGCAGTTGGGCAGCTCATTCAGTCATCGGTTCATTCCACCTGAGAGCAAGATGTAGCACTTCAGAAGCTCATTTGTGCCCACTGCCATCAGACTGTATAACAACAGCAGAGAACATAGACTGTCATCATTCTGACACACACTTTTTCTCCTGCACTGGACTCATGCAGATCATTGCACATATACGCATACACACTATCTCTCTCTCTCTCCTGCACTGGATTCGTGCACAACATTGTGTGCATGCACACGCGCACACACACACACACACACACACTCCTGCACTAGACTCATGTGGAGCATTGCATGCAGCACACATACATATATATACTGTATATTTTGTCCTTTCTCTCTATTGCCTTCGTACCCCCCATCTGCACTATTATCATGTACCATATCACATGTTGTACTATTGTTGTGACAGTTCCACCATACATATGGCTACCTTGTTTCACATTTCACTTTATATGGCTGTACACCACTAGTTTATGGACACCACGAGTGGATGTAGTGCTACTACCAATTCTTGTTGCTGTCTTTTGTGAGCAATTGTCCTCATTTAGCTCTGTCTTTATTCTATTATATTTTATCATATTCTATATTTAAATAATATTGGCTGGCTTTTAGTGATCTATCAGATATATTCCATTCAACTAGCATGATACTGAATGAGTCGAAGGCGAGTTCCACCAAAAGATCACTAAAAGCCAGCCAATATTAGTATTATTATACATACACACTCTTCATATCAACATTCTCGAAGAGAATGCTAGCTTACCTGCGATTTGGTGGTGTTAGCACGGCAGTCCAGTTAGCTTCCAGCCGGCGTAACAGTAGCATTTGCGAAGGCCAACATTAACTTACGTGCGACTCAGTGCTGTTAATGCGGCACTCCAGCTAGCTTCCAGCTGGAATAGCAGTAGCGTTAATAAAGGCCAACGCTAGCTTACCCGTGACTCAGTGCTGTTAGCACAGCACTCCAGTTAGCTTCCAGCCGGCATAGCAGTAGCATTAGCAAAGGCCGCCACTAGCTTACTGAGGGCTGACTGAGGGCTGTTAGTAGGGCACTCCAGTTAGCTTTCCCCCCAGCATAGCAATAGTGTTAGCGAAGGCCGACACTAGCTTATCCTCAACTTGGTGCTGTTAATGCGGCAGTCCAATTAGTTTCTAGCTGGTGTTTAGCTGGTGTAGTGTTAGTGCAGGCTGATGCTAGCACAGGCCAAGGCTAGCACAGTCAAGCTGAATATTATTATTTTCCCTGTTTAATTTACTTAGTTACTTTTAAAATCAACATCGACAACTACATACAATGGAGCGACCTGGCAACCAAAATTCTCTCAAAATCTAACACTTTTAATGGACCAAACCTGGTGGCCATGTTTGTTTATAAATTGTCACAGTCACTCACTAGCACAGAAGTTTTACATCTCCGATGTGTCTCTTTTCCAGTTTTTCAATGTCTGTTGGCATGTTTTTCTCTTGTAAATATGCATGAAGAATATATAATGAAGCTTTGATAGCCTTTCAGGTGTTCAGTGCGTCTTTAGTTTAGTTTATTTATTTCGTGCTTAAACCTAGCACTGGTCTTCTTTCTTTCTTTCTTTCCTGGCGGACAAAGAAATGATTCTACGCATGCGCAGCAGAAAAGTTTTGTCATTGGATTTTCGCATAAGCTTCGACATGAGACGTCATGTTGTCTTGACAACATGCAATATATACTACTTATTAACCGAGAGTGAGGTCATTACAGGGAAATATCAGACCGAGGTCTTGACAGTACGGACCGAGCGCA
>JAPEKM010000004.1:22905180-22917001 GCA_027575975.1 Cathorops multiradiatus
TTAAAAGGCGCTTCTTCCGCCATCTATTGGGGAAACGCGGGAATTGCAGGGAAAATGGAAAAAATTAATGAGATTTTTGCTATAATCTAGACAAATTGGGCGGGCCGGATTAAAAAGCCTGGCGGTATACGGCCGTATACGGCCCGCGGGCCGTAGTTTGCCCACGTCTGGTTTAGAGCATGCTGTATTATTAATGTTACCTATTTTTAATGGGTGCTTTGGAAATTTCAGTATATGTCTCTTGGCTTGGTGTGAACATATTGCACATGCCATTCTATGTCTATTATATGACTATTTATTTTGAGAATAATCCTGTAATTTCCTGAAAAACTGACAAATATATCTGATTTAATGTGCACTAGGGTGTAACACACTGCCACTGCCATTATCTGCACCTGTTTAGTGCTCCAAATAGTTGGATCTCAATTTATATTCAGATTTAAACCCAAAGTGGGTATGGTCTAAACTGGATGAGCTTTATTCTTTTTCTTTCTTTTTTTAATAGAAATGTGAATGGGAATGTTTGTTTTTGTTTTTTTATTCCTGCTCACTCAGTTATTATTGTTGTTTGTTCCAGCACATGAACTACTAATTTCTCATTAATTTGGTCTGCTCTGTTTTCCAAAATATTAACAAACTAGTAGCCTGATTTACAGCATCATGACCAGGCACTAAGGATTAATGAGTGAATGCTGTAAACATATTGTTCACATTCATATGTGGTCTTTCTTTGTCCCATGAGCAACATAAATGACCAGGGACATGGGCAGGCGTGTTGCGGTGGGGTTGCTGGAAATTTAAGCAGCATACATGTGGCATGCACTATAAAATCGTACCCACATGATAGTCAAATAATTTTTCTTTGAGCAGAGAATGTGTTTGTGACAATAGTATATACACAACAGTGTTGTTAAATTAGAAGGGGTTAATTAATTTTAAGAGCATGCTCTGGCAATTGCAAAAGTATCATAGTGGTGGTTTAATTTGTAGTTATAATGTTCATTTTAATTTTTATTTTAATATTTTAGAATGAAACTGTCATCTTATACTATAAATGCCTCATAATTATCAAAACTAGCTATCAATAGAAGGCTAGCAGCTTGTAATGGAAACAGCTAACCACAGTTCATATGTTCCACTAAATTTCTTAACCCCTTAAACTCATTATTCAGTTAATTATCTAAAAACATAATAATCAGTAACCACTATAAAATATTTCAGTAACTATTGTGACATTAATATGAAAAGTTATCATAGGAGTTTAACCGGTTACCTCAGAGTTTTTACTGTAGTTGTCACATTTATTTACAACTGCTGGAATCTGAGAAAACCTGGAACCTAAAAATAACAAATGGGAAAAAAATGCACGTCGTTCCTCGCCCAGCTACATGGAATGAGCATAGCTTTACGGTGGGCCCTGAATTGTACGTGGCTGAAGATGCGTGCGGCGCGTTACTGTCAGGCCTAATTGACGGCATGTTTACTTTAACTGTAGTAATTGGTCGGTTACGCGCAGGAGCAGTTTAGAGCTCTACGTCTGGGAACATTAATGAGGGCTCGCATGGTCACAGGCTGTGTTACGATGAGAGAGAGGGTAGCTAACTAAGCCCATCCACCCCACCCCGGGCAATAAAATATCAAAGTATTTCAACCTTTGCTTTTACAATGGAATGTCATAAATCTAACGCGGAGAAAGGTCGTTGATACTGGAATGTTAACTTCAAAAACAGGGAGGAGGGCGGATTTTAGTCTTTAGTCGCACTTAGTCTTGCAAGCATTTCATGCTCAACTGTTCAATTAAAAGCTTCGAAAAGCAAATCAGGAACATAAAACATAACCGAAAATATGAACATAAATAACGTGCATGTTAAAGGTATTGCCGCAACCTTAGTGCTGCTAAAGCTTATTTGCATGGCAAACTGCTTTATTATTATTATTATTATTATTATTATTATTATTATAGCAGTCGGACACACATGTAAACTATGTATGCGCTCGAAAGCACCGTGTCAACGAGTGCAAATGCCACGCAGTCTGGGTAAGGTGAGAGACTTTTTTTTCCAGTTTGACCTCATGAAATGGGTCAGTAAATTGAGCCTTTGAACCCCTTTTGGCCCGCGCGGGGTAAATCTTTTGAATTAACTTACTGCACAAGAATGTCAGAAGAAGCGGGTGTATAATAAACTAATAGAAAACTAGAAAGGGGTGGATGCATCATTGTTAGCTATCTAACATTTAATGTTCGTCTAAAGAGATAAGAACAGACAGTCTGTGTGTGTCAGTCAGATATTCCTCAAGTCCCCAGTAATTAGTTAACTTTTCCATTATTCACTGTTTGAGTCCAGCCTGAGTTAGGCGAGAGAAACAGTAGGCGGTGTGTGAAGAGAGAAAAGAATGTCCGTAAGGACTGACCGATTTGCACATTACACGCGTTACAGGCAACTTGACGCACGGTCTCTCACTGATCAGTACTGTACAGGAAATCAGCCATGTACGGGCTCTCTCTCTCTCTCTCTCTCTCTCTCTCTTATGACCTTCATTATTCACCGGCCCTTAAAGAATTAAGCCATGGCTTTTGGTAAGAGTGCATATAATTAAAGCAGTGTTGTTTTAGGCCTACTGACTTCATTGTTAGAGCCAATTAATTAAAATAAAATAAACATATTTAATTTTTTTTTACATTGTTCATACAGGTAAGCCCATTTAAGTGATAGGCGTATCAGGAATATAATTTTTTAATCAGCTAATCTAAAAGCCTCAAAAGTGTCACCCTGATCGTGACAGTGAGAGTTAAAACGTTAAAAATAAATAAATAAAGGCACTTGAAAAAATGAATGGAGGAAATCAGCCATGTACAGACTTTAGAACAAATCAGCGCATTTGGGATGTGAGTTTCTCCGTTTTCGGCTGACATAAATTATCTAAGTGCCGCTCCGTTCCTTATGTATAAACTAGTCTAGTTCAGCTTCTTGTTTAGCTCGCAAAAATATTTAAAATAAATAATGAATGCAATTTTTAAAAAGCTGGAGATCAATCGCTGGGTGCGGACTCGTAAAAACAGGCTGTTACGAGAGTAGCCTTTTTTTTTTACTCTCTGTGTTTAAATTGTCCTTGGTGGGTTTAATGCTGTGGAAATCCTTCTGATTACAATCTCAAATAGGCCAATTCTTCATTTACTCCATAGTTTGTTGGTGATCAATGCTTCGCTGTTTCCTGAGTCTAACAGCGAGCAAATGAGAATGAGAGAGAGAGAGAGAGAGAGAGAGAGAGAGAGAGAGGGCTGCTTGCGCACATTTTACACTCAACATCCTTCTCATCCCCGCTGTTGTGGGATATTTGAAATACGTACATGTGAATACCTAAGCGATTATCAAATGAGACGTGTTTAAACACAGTTTAATTTAGTTCAGAAGCCTACACTACCGTGTAATGTGACAGTCGTGTAATGTAAAATTGTAAAATAAACGAGTCAAGAGGTTAAGTCTGTGGGTTTGTGCTGAATAGATATGCGAGACAAATCGATTGTGAAAAGCGTAAAACCCAATAAAGTGTTTGGTTGGATTCTTAATGCTGTGGTGGGGAAGAAGGGGGCTGCAGTAAAGGGTTCATTACCCCCCCCCCCCCCCCCCCCCCGGGGGGGGGGGATCTAGATGCTCTCTCTCTCTCGTAATATCTTTGTGGGCGTATCCAATAAAAACTTGTACATAAAAGTTGGGCACTTTTTTTGCATACCTGATTCGTACACCTGCTTGGGACTAAATTAATGTTTTATAAGTGGAAAGTACTACTAGCTAGATTAATAGACTATATTAATAGACTATATTATGATGATGATGATGATGATGATTATGATTATTATTATTATTAGTAGTAGTAGTAGTAGTAGTAGTAGGAGTATCTTGCCTGCTGGTAATTAGAACCTGCATTTAGTCCAATTGTCTCAGCAAATAAGGCTTTGTTCATATGGCTGTCACGTGTAATACCAGTATAATGTGTAATAGCGTTTTATCAGTGTTTTTAACTGACAAAACAAAGCAAAAAATAAATTAAATAATAAGCTAAAACTCACTGTGGTGTGAAATAAAAGTAGAAATACTTCAACTGAATAAAATCTCAATTCACTTCACCTGAATTAACGGCAAAGCTCAGGGTACAAAATCTGGGAATATAAGACGGGCACGCGCGCGCGCGCGCGCACACACACACACACACACGTTCTCTCGAGAGGAAGAGCAGAGGAGACACTGCAGAGGATGCGTGCGTCTGTGATCGAATGGAAGCACGTCCTCCCCGTGAGGTCAAGTCAAACCTTTATAAATTTGTCTCAAATAACCAGTAACCCGGATAGTTTTTTTTTGTACAAATATATTTTACTCAAATTGAATCATTATAAGGATCTCATATCACACCTAAAGTTGCTTTAAATCAGAATAACATGGTGTTGCCGAGTTAGAAGGGCCAGTGTGCGCCTTGCATACTTTTTTACTGTCTTAAAGTGCGTTTATAAATTTGTAAATCATATTAAGCAATAGTGCATTAGTACCATTTCCTTTTATTTATTTATAAACATAATCTACTTGTTTCACATTTAGTTTTCGCTCCTCCGGTGGGACGATCGAGACGAACCTACGACGTAGCCTACGATATAAGAAACTGAACCCCAACAACAGAGGCTAATGTAAACTCGCAGAAACGACATCTCTCAGCTTATTTTGGTGGTTAACAAAGCCAGCCAGAAGTCTGAGGTCTGCCTCCTGTAGAACTGCGAGTGGGAATAATTTTCAGACACCAGAAGTGCGCATATTTGCTGTTAGCTAAGACTTTCTGCTCATAGCTTGCAGGGGCTTTTTCATAGTCTGTGAGCATACATTCAAATCTGTTCGCCAGAAAGGGACAATCTGTTAATTAATGCCATAGTTTCGTTGTTCAAAATGCTGTCGTTATAAGCGCAAAAATGATGTAGGCGTATGCCACCAATCTACTGAATTTAGTTCTAAAACTGTTCAGAGTATAATTCTAAAACAGAAACTTCGGCACGAAAGTAATGGAAGTTGCTGAAGTTGTGATTATATTGAGTACATACATTTAGATTAATCTAGAAGCGAAGCCCGAAATTCGCAGTTTGATGCTGAACTGTTTTACTTGGATTGTGCAGGAAAAGAACATAGGTGAAAGGAGCCCCTAAAGTTTCGCTGTATGATACTGAACTGCGTTATTTGAATGTGCATGCAAAGAACCAAGTCTTAATGGAAACTCCAAATGAAGTTTATGCTGTGCCATGCATTACTCGCCTGGCGTTCGTGCAGTCGCTATAGAGTGCCTCGAAGTCCTTACGGCTGATGAGCTTGCAGCGGTTCACGCCAGGCTGGATTGCGCCGAGGCCACGTAGCACGCGCACCTGTTCCACTGTGCATACCACAGGCGAGATGTCCAGTCGCTTGAGTTTCGTGTAGACGGTATGCAGGCCGCCGACAAGATGCTTCAGGAACAGGTCGAACACCTGTGGTAGGCAGATCAGCTCCTGGCCGTCTACGGTGAACGAGGCCACTTTGACCCCGTGCACGTCAACCATTTTGCACTCGTTATTGCTGCTATTACTGGTGGTTCCAATGGAACCGTTGTTGCTCGCATGGCCGCCTCCTCCGCTGGTGAGGAAGGCATTGATCATGTTGCTGGTTAGCCTCGATGACTCGGCTGGGCTGGAGTAAAGCGTGTCGGGCCGGAATAAAGCGCCTGCGCCCGGTGTCGAGCTCGGAGAAAGCACCGGCGGAGTTGCCGATACAGCCATATTTCTTTAAGTTCTTTACCTTTTCCCTGATATTATTTTCTTTCTCGTACGCACCTATTTGCTCTGCTCGCTCCCCTTTCCCTGCTTTATTTCACGCGGTGCTTCTCATCCGACAGGGAAAATTAGCAAGCTCCTCGTGGACGGGACGGTTTACAATGAAGAGGACAGCGACCCAGCGGATGCATTAAGCCAAACCCACCATCTAGTGAACTGACACCTCTTTCCACCAATGAGCGGCGCCACAACGCGCCTTCCCCTCCTTGGCGCTCTCCTGTCAGAAACCTATTTTTATTAGCGGCGCGTAGTGGAACAGAAGTTTCGGAACGTACAGAGGTTTGAAACCCTTATGAAAAATTAAGAAGACAAGTTTATACAAAAGAATATATTTGCTGTGCTGGACAATACATTCGCTGTGTTCTTTCATTAGATTACCATAAGTGGGCTAGCAACAGACTTATGGTCACGAATAAATGATCAGTTTAAACGTTTACATTTCCCTTTCTGAAATTTTGAATGCATAGTTTGCCTTTATAACTGCCTGCGTCCGTTTTTTCGTGTCCTCTGAGCAACGTTTCCGTCCTCTCAGTAATTAGATATACTCGCCCCTTAAGTTTCATGACTGTTACAGCTTATTATTATTCAGCCATGTGCCAGACACTGCCTTCTTCAAATTAGGTTTGCGAACCAGCAGATATGACAACTCTGACATTTTTCTTGTGATTCTCTTGAAATTAATTAATTAAGCAAGCAGTATGTTTTTGGACTATCTTGTTGAATCGTTTTATTGCTAGATGCTCCCACATTTCATTTTTAACGTCTTGAATTTACAACTTGTAAGCAACATGTTCCGTTTTTCACTCAGACACCATGGGGGTTGCAAACTTTTGCGGCCAACTGTTCATTCTCTATACAGCTGTTTGTAAGCTCACCGACACGGTGCCTATGTCGCAAACCGCACACTGCCGCAACAATGTCCAAAAGAAATCGAGATGTAGCGCTATATTATTGTGTCTATAATAATTAAGAAACCATATTAAACCCACTTTTTTCTCTCTACTTATTCAATTTTTCCCCTATGTTGTATTACTAATAATTAATAAGCACTCACAGTCAACCAGACAATATGTAACAAGATTAAACACCATTAACTAGAATGATTGAAGTGTCTCGGAAGTAAGCCTTATCATAATCACTAGCTTACTAGTGTGCTGCAGTACTTTTGTTCGAAATGGAAGGCATATATTTGGGACGCAGCCTGCATAAATTCATAAATATTTGTTTAATATATTTATAAATTGTAATTAATATATTTATTACAGGTAAAACTTGCTACTATACGATACGATTTATTTAACTGTGTTTTAATAGGATAATGTCGACCATTATTTTTACGGACATAATGACAGGCACATTGGGGGTAGAGGACAGTGTTATCTGATGTTTGATCTGTATATAGTTACTTGACGTTTATGTCACAAAACTAAAATAAATAAATAAATAAAGGGGGGTTGAATTTATTTAATATAAATGTGTACATCGGTTACACGTGAATGAACTGTGTTACATTTACACGCTTTGTTTTCGTACATCCAAAATGATTTGATCATGTATTTTAAAAGCCATGAAATAGAACCGAACCCTGTGGCGTCACCTGCACTCAAGATTTAACGGAAGATCTTGGCGTTGTGAGGCGTGAGCGTTACCCTCTGCCTATCGTTACATACGTGGAATGTGTTGGATCATGTTGGTAAAAACGTGAATTGATACATTCACGCTACATAATTTAAACTAGTAGATTCGATATATTTACATTAAATGTAGTATTAGCAATGAAATCACGTTTTAAAGATAATCTATAAAATATATATTTTTTCTCTTAATCTGACCGACCACATAGTCCCTTTTCCAGTGACGTTTGTTTCATCAGAGCAAGTTTAAGAACTGGGGAGGGCACATGACAACCCACTGAAGAAAAAGCTAACTGAATTTACTTTATTCGTCGATTCACTTGACTGAACTTAGTTACATGAACACAGTTTGTTTTCATGCATCCAGCATAATCTGAATATGTAATTTCAATGCCGTGAATAAAATCAAACCTTCCAAAGGAGAATGATGGAGCCAAAAAGTTGCCATAAAATTAATATAGTAATCATACCTAACCTTTGAGCTGCAACAACTTCACATGGAAGATTAATATTGTAATGAGTTCTTAAATGTCATGCAAATTCTTGCCAAGAACCCGTGGAAATTAAAAAGCTTGTTGGCACTTTGGAAAATTAGACACATCCCCCCCCCCTCCCACACGGGTCTTCAATTACACTTTCCCCCTCGTTGTCTCTTATATAATCTGAATATATTGCTGATTAGCATTCCCATGGGAAACATATGCACATATCACACCTTCAGTGTCCCCCTAAAATTGATGTGCAGGATTTTTTTTTACTGTGTGTGCTAATAAGTTATGCATGTTCATGTCTCACTGCAGAATGTGTCTTTCAGTCCACTGCACATTTTTTACGCTTTTTAAATTAATTTTCAATTAAATGTATTAGTATTATTTATATACAGGGCACTGTACATTTGTATAAAATGGATGCAATGTAAATTTTTGATGCAAATTTACAGTGAAATCTCAGCAGTATTATGCTGCATTAATGTCACACAGTATCATACTGTAAAGTGCAATGCAATCTGAGAGGGGAAAAGGGTGATTACAGTACTTTAAGAGAATTCCATTATATTTGCATTTATAAAAGTAAACTTTACTGTAAACCAGCCGAGCATCTTGGGAAGGTGAAAGAAGAGTGCGGGATAATAATAAAAAAAAAAAACGACGTAACAAGATCTTTTGGCTTTCTTGTTTTTGCAGCTTGCCTTTTATTTTTGTTGATTTCAATCTTGGAGCACATCTGCCAGCCAGTCTTTGTCACCACAAAGGCACAGCCACATTACAACTGGCTCAACCTTTTGTCACAGATGTCCACAGCTGCATTAATACGTCAACCTCCTCTGAGTAAGTCACCATTTTCTCTCTTTTTTTTTTTTGCCATGTAAAAAAATAACAGACTTTCTCCAACCGAATTTTCTCTCATTTAGAACACTGTTATAACACAGCCGTTGAAAAGCTTCATATTTAGTGTTCTAGCTAGCTAAAATTAGCACGACAGCATTTTGTCTCAGTTTACATACCGTTCACAACATTAAAACAACTCTGTTGTTTTTGCTGAAAGATAGTTTTATTCTACTGACTGTGTATTATACTGACTGATGTGGTGAGGTAGTAAGTCTCATGCTTTGTGTTTTCCAGATTTGCAAAAAGAATTAGTTAAAATTAAAATGAGCCAAATAAGAAAATGTTAGTTGGCATTAACATTAACTAGTTAGCTAGTTAACATTAGCTAAAATAAGTGCATGTCAACATTTTCTCAGTTTACATTGATATTAAAACAACACTGTTTTGCTAGAAGGGGCAGCACGGTGGTGTAGTGGTTAGCACTGTCACCTCACAGCAAGAAGGTTCTGGGTTCGAGAGTCACCAACAGGGGCCTTTCTGTGTGGAGTTTGCATGTTCTCCCCATGTCTGTTGGTTTCCTCCAAGTGCTGTGGTTTCCCCCAAAGACAGGTAGGTTAGGTTAATTGGTGGCTCTAAATTGACCGTAGGTGTGAATGGTTGTTTGTCTCTGTGTCAGCCCTGTGATAACCTAGCGACTTGTCCAGGGTGTACCCCACCTCTCGCCCATAGTCAGCTGGGATAGGCTCCAGCTTGCCTGCAACCCTGTAGAACAGGATAAGCAGCTACATATAATGGATGGATGGATAGATGTTTTGCTAGAAGGTATCTTAACTATATTGTGGTGAGGTAATAAGTCTAAGTGTTTTGTTTTCCACAACTGGCAAGAAGAGCAATACAAAAAATGTTCTATGACCTTTCTAGAACCATGCTCGAATTCACTATTTTTGTTCTTTGTGCCACTGTTGCAAAGAGTTAGCTAATGTGAATTGTCATGCCTTTGCACACTCGCGCTCATGCACAGAGCGTGCTGTGTGTGTCTTAAAGACTAATTACGTGCATACCTGTTGCTGATTTGGAGCGCAACCAGTGCGTGCTTAAAACAACACTGAGAACTCACTCACATTGTGAAGTATTGTATTCTCTCTTGACCATTACCGAGTGAGCTGTGTGTTTTGATTGTCTTCCTGTTCTTTTCAACTCATGTTTGTATTTTGATTCTGCTTTTGTCTGTGCCTCTGATAATGTGCTTGTGCCTCGCTAGACCTTTACCTGTCCCCGAGTTATGATTTCTGCCTGCTGTTTTGGACTATATGCCTGTTAGCTATTTTGTTAATAAAACTCTTCTGCACTGACATCCGCTGCCACACCACCACCCATTTCTGACAGAATACTTCACTGACATGTGGATGTAGTGAAAAAGAGCAGGCACGCTGCTTAACGCCATGTCCGGGTTTCCCTGCTTCAGCCCCTATCAGTAACTTTTCTGCAGCAAGTAGAATTGATAGAATGGATTACCCACCTAATGGATTTCTGCTTCAATGCAGGTTTTTTTTTTCCTATGAAAGCCTAGTGGAGCCTAAACCTCCTGAGGCATTGCAGGTCTGCTGCCTGATTTATTGGCTTACCAGACCAGCATGCTGGTGGGCCAAAGGTTTGCTGAAAATGCAACACCCATGCCTCCGAAGCTCCCAGGGCCTGGTTCCAGACATCCAGGAAGGGGGGGGCGCTAAAGCTCCAGAAGCTGATACAGAGAAGGAGCCTGTCCCTCCAGAGCTTCCTCCAAAGGTCGACGCAGTGGCAGACAAGGAGGCTGTCACTCCACAGCTCCCTCTGGAGGCTGACACAGCAGCAGACGAGGAGGCCATTGCTCCAGAGCTCCTTCCAGAGGCTGATACAGAGGAGGAGGTCTCTGGTCCAGACCTAGTACAAGAGGCTGACACAGAGACTTCTGCCCCACTGCCAGCACCCAGGGCCGACAGGGTGGCCTCTACTCCAGACTCGAGTCTAGACGAGCTCTTTGCTTCACTGCCAGGCATCAAGGACATCATCACTCTGCCACCAGATTTCAGCGAGAATGAGCTCTTCACCCCACTGCCAGGCTTTGAGGATGTTGTTGCTCTGCCAGCGGGCTTCACTGAGGATGAGACCATCACTGAAACAAAGTCCATGTTTCAATCAGAACCCAAGCCTCCGTCTGTGTCCTTAACCATGTTCAAGGCCTGACCCGAGCCCAAGCCCCCACCTAAAGCCAGGATGAGGTGCCACGTCTGGCCAGATCATCCCAGGCACCGTCCAAAGAAGAGTTTAGCTCATGGAGAGAGCACTTTTTTTTTGGGGGGGGGGGTGATCTGTCATGCCTTTGTGCTTTTGAGCTCACACACAGAGTGCACTGTGTGTGTCTAATTATACTGTATAATTAAGAGTATAATAACAAAGACTAATTATACTGTATGCACACCTTTTGCCGATTTGGAGCTCAAGCAACATGTGCTTAAAAGGATGCTGAGAACTCTCTCACATTGAAGTATTGCATTCTCTGTTGGCCATTATCAAGCCATGTGTTTAGATTCCTGTTGTTGTTGTTGTTTTTTACTTGCTTTTGTCTGTGCATCTCATCTGTTTATCCCCTGTTTCTGGTTTCTGCCTGGTGTTTTGGACTGTATGCCTGTTAGGTATTTTGTTAATAAAACTCTTCTGCACTCCACCACTTAAATGCTTGGTTTTCATTTCATTTGACAGAATGTTTCACTATGAACTCATTACTGTGAAGCAAAATTTGCATTTGTGAGTCACATGAAAATTCATAAGAATTTTTGAAACTTGACCTTCAGCTGTGCTCTACCTGATTGCAACCACATATTCTGAAAAATAAGGGTTTTCAAAACACATGTGCACAGAGATCACTCAGCTACAGTGGTGCTTGAAAGTTTGAGAAACCTCTATAATTTTCTATATTTCTGCATAAATATGACCTAAAACATCATCAGATTTTCACACAAGTCCTAAAAGTAGATAAA
>JAPEKM010000004.1:22943645-22954720 GCA_027575975.1 Cathorops multiradiatus
ACAGACTGTTGTAAAGAGAAAAGGGGATGTCTCACAGTGGTAAACATGGCCTTGTCCCAACTTTGAGATGTGGTGTTATGAAATTTAAAAATATCTAATTTTTCTCTTTAAATGATACATTTTCTCAGTTTAAACATTTGATATGCCACCTGTAGGGGCGACTTCGCAGCCACCTCTTCCGTGCGGATAAAACTTGGATCCAACTCGCGTCATGCAAAAATAAAGTCCTATTTATTTGTTCTAAATCCAAATAAACTGAAAGGTACAAACAAAAAGGCTTTACTTTCTGAGGTATCAGGCGGTTGAAAAACTGTTTGCCTCATCCGCTCTGCCTAGCCATCTGAGTGAGGCGCTTTTATCATACGTCATTCCAGACACGTCACTCAAAATAGGCCAAACAGAGCGGCTCATCATGCAAAACAGTCCAAAACACAAAATAAATAAACAATAATTTCCAAATCAGATTTCATAAACATAAACATCAATTCATAGCCACAATATGCAAATAACTCAAAAGTTGTGAAACCACAAAAATAGGCAAAATGGCCCCAACATTCCGGCCCCTAATTGAGCACAATGTGGCAATTCAAAACACATTCATAAGGAGCCATTCATTTTAAATTCAGAAGTCCAAAAGCATTCAAGTTCCCCATAAGCATATAACGCAAAAATCTCTCATTATTCAACATAAAAGTCCTTCAAGTATTCAAAAAATGTCTCCTTGGAGAAAAAAAAAATAGTCCTTTCAAAATGAAAAATCCGTGAGATTCAAAAAAAAAAAAAGTCCTTGTATGTTTAAGTTTCATAGTCCATTATTCAAGCATTAATTTCAAAAGTCCATTTCAAAAGTCCATTTTCATATTCACACCATTTTCATATTAATTCCACATTCAAAGTTCAGGTTTCCTTCATAGTTCACATATTTTTCAAAGAATTCAGCAATGTTCTCCACATTCATATCAATACGCACGCACAAACACATACACTTGCACACACATATGTACGCATACGCACGCAAGCACGCACAAGCGCACACACTTTCATTCAATACACTGTAGTGTGGTCAGTTAAGTGCCATGTATGTCCTATATGTACTGTAATGCGTGTTCTAAGTGTTCTGTCAAGTCAATTCAGTCAGGCCATATCTTTGAGAAGGCAAAGTTTCGTGATGGGCCTTTCAAGAATGGCAGTTTGGGTCTTGATCTTGACACGACGTACATGTCCGTTGGTGTCAGGGAATGTCTCTGTGATCATTCCCACAGGCCAGGAGTTGCGTGGCGCAGTTTCATCAATGATCAGTACCAGGTCACCAGGTTTAAGGTTTCTCTTCACATCATTCCACCTCTGTCTCTCTTGCATAAGGGAAAGGTATTCTCATGTCCATCTTTTCCAGAAGAGATCTGATAGGTACTGGACCTGCTTCCATCTTCTCCTGGAGTAACAGTCCTGCTTGTTAAAGAGTTCTGGTGGAAGGATAGGCTTTCCTTTAAGGAGCAGTATGTGGTTGGGAGTAAGTGGTTCAGGATCTTTCGGATCTCCAGATGTTGCAGTGATTGGATGTGCATTGAGAATGGCTTCCACTTCGCAGAGAGCAGTGTGAAGGCATTCGTCATTCATGGTTTGTTCTTTCGTGACAGAGTACAGGGTTTTCTTGATGATGCGTATGAGACGCTCCCATGCACCTCCATGATGTGAGCCATATGGTGGGTTGAAGCTCCATTTGATTCCCTTCTCGTGCATTGCGTTCTGTTATCTTACTGAGGTTCATGTGAGTAAGGGCTTCTCTGAGTTCCCTTTCAGTTCCCACAAAGTTGGTTCCGTTATCACTGAGGATCTCCTTAACTTGGCCATGTCTACAGATGAATCTGCGGATGACTGAAATGCAGGAATCTGTGTCTAGGGTGTAGGCCATCTCCAAGTGTATGGCTCTGCTCACAAGACAGGTAAATAATGCTCCATATCTCTTCACTCTGCCACGACCATACTTGACTTCAATAGGTCCGAAGTAGTCTAGGCCTATATGAGTAAATGGGGGTAAGTCTGGGGTTATTCTTACAGAGGGCAGGTCTGCCATTTTCTGGTTGATGGCTCTGCTATGCCACCTTCTGCAGAGTATGCATTCATCCGTTATTTTCCTTGCAGCGGCATTTGCTTTAGGGATCCAATATTTGGTTCGTAGTTCTGAGAGCATTTTATTTTTTCCACAGTGTCTGGCTGAATTGTGGATGTAACTCATAAGTATTCTTGATAAGTGGTGGTCATGAGGCAGAATGGCTGGATGTTTGACTTCTTCCGGCATGGCCAGCCTACTCAGTCTGCCACCCACCCTTAAAATTCCTTCTTGGAGAACAGGGTCTAGCTTATAGAGCCTACTGTCTCTCTTCACAGTTTGGCCCTTCTGTAGCGCACACACTTCATCTCTGAAGGCTTGATGTTGAACATAGGCTAAAAGTGACATTTCAGCATCTTTGAGCTCTTGCACTGACAGCTGTCGGTCTGGAGGGTCAGGTTTTACTGACAATGAGTTTACTTTTTCAATGAGTCACTGGTTTGGCTTTTTTGACTCAGGTGTTTCTTGAACTTCAGAAGCCAAGCTGTAGCTCTGATCAGTTTTGGCCATGACGAGAAGTGCTCTGTGAAGCAGATAAGGGGGCAAGAGTGGCACAGCAGTTTTCTTTACCTCAGGGTCATTCTCAGAGAGTTCCAGAGGTTCATTGGAAAGTTTTGGCCAAGCACTTTCAGATTCAGTCAAGAAGTTGGGGCCTTTGATCCAATTTGTAGCTGCCAGGAAGGTCTCAGCTCACATCCCTCTGGATGCCTTGTCTGCTGGGTTCAAAGCAGTTCGTATGTGACGCCACTGAGATTTCTCTGTCAGATTGCGAATGACTGTCACTCTGTTTGCCATGTAAGTTTTGAATCTCTGTGTGTCATTCATGATGTACTTCAGGACTGAAGTGCTATCGGTCCAGAATACAGAATCTGACATCCTGAGCTCTAGCTCATTCTTCAGTATTCGGTCCATCCGGGCAGCCAACACTGCTGATGCAAGTTTCAGGCGGGGTATTGTTACCACCTTCAAAGGAACCACCCTTGCTTTCCCCATCAGAAAGGCAATCTCAGGAGGTCCACCTCTACTGGTCAGTCGCAGGTAACTCACTGTCCCGTAGCCACTCTCACTGGCGTCGCAGAAGTGGTGTAGTTGGGCGTCTGTGACTTCAAATCCTGCTGGCTTGTAGCATCGTTCAATTTTGAAGATGGAGAGTGCCTCAAGCTCTTTCAGCCATTCCTTCCACTTTGATGCAAGTGCTGTTGGGATATCCTCGTCCCATCCGTAGTTCAGCTTGCAGAGCTCTTGAAGAATCTTCTTTCCAGACAGCATGACGGGAGATAAGAATCCCAGGGGATCATAGATGGAGTTCAGCACTGACAGGATTCCCCTTCTGCTGTGCGGTCTTTCTTTCAGAGTTATGTTAAAGAAGAACATATCTGACTTGATGTCCCATCTCATGCCGAGAGCACGTTCAACTGGAAGTTTGTCCTTTTCCAAGTCGATGTTCTTGATCTCTTTGGCCCGTTCCTTATGAGGTAGTGATGCGAGGACTGAACGGCTGTTGCTGGCCCATTTGGTGAGCTTGAATCCACCAGTTGCGCAAACTGCTTTCAGGTTCTGGACCAAAGTGATGGCTTGCTTTTCATTGGCCACTGATTTTAAACAATCATCTACATAAAACTTATGCAGGATGGTGTTGAGGACAGACATGTCAGCCTTGTCTTTGTTATCCTCAGCTGTCTGCCGAAGGGCAAAGTTTGCACAGCTTGGGGATGAAACTGCACCGAACAAATGCACAATCATTCGGCATTCTCTTAGTGGTTGTTCAGTGTCGCCATCTGGCCACCATTAGAATCTCAGGAAGTCCACATCTTCAGGAATCTTTACTTGGTGGTACATTCCTTCTATGTCCCCCATCATGGCCACTGATTCCTGTCTGAATCGCAGTAGTACACCCATCATGGTGTTCGTAAGATTGGGGCCTTGCAGTAGCTCAGAGTTCAAGGATGCGCCTTGGAAGGAGGAAGTACAGTCGAAGACCACACGGATAGACCCTTTCTGTTTGTGATAGACCCCATGATGAGGGATATACCAGAGTCTTCCATCGTTCCAGTGGAGCTGCTCTTCAGGTACCACCTCAGCATGTCCCTTCTTGAGGACATCAGTCATAAAGCTGACATAGTCCTTCTTAAACGTTGAATCCCTTTCCAATTTCTTCTTAAGACCCAGAGCTCTTTGTTCAGCCATTTTCTTATTGTTTGGCAGGCAGACATCATCTCTGCGGAATGGCAGTCGTAGCTCGTAGTGACCATCTCGTTTCGTCACAGACTCATTCATGATTTTGAGAAATCTTTTGTTCTCAAAGGAGTGCTCTGATTTCTCTTTGTAGGCCAATTCTGAGAAATCCTGGTTGTACTGCTGAACCAAGAGTTCTTCCAGGCGAGCCACTGATATTCGGTTGGATGTGACCAGTGGTCGGCCATGGTCGTCTACAGGTGAGCTAATGCCCAGTGGTCCATTTATGATCCATCCCAGATGTGTTAGGACAGCATATGGCCCCTCGCCTTGGCTGTTGATCACCTTCAGTGGTTCTAAGGCCTTGGGAACATTCACTCCGATCAACAGACTGACGTCAGCTCTAATGGACTTGAAGTGGATGTCACATAGGTAGGGCCACTGTTTCACATCGTCCTCACATGGGATGTTCTCCCTTTTTACAAGAATGGCATGTTGTGTGAAGACCTTGGGAAGTTCTATGAACTGGTCACCATCAAGGCTGCAGACTTCCAGTCCTGTCACACTGTATGTCTGCACAGGCTTTTCCTGGTTCATAGTCCATAGTAAAATTTCTGTCCTCCTTCCCCTCACAGATAGCTGTTCCATGAGTGCCTCGGTGCAGAATGTTGCAGAACTTCCGGAATCCAGGAAGGCATAGATCTGTATGATGTGACTGCCCATGGATGTTTTTACTTGCACAGGTACGATCGGCAATTTGTGGTCCATAGTGCCGGCCCCTGTTTGGTCTGTAGACGCCATGCCCACTAAGACTGAACCTGTACCATTGCTGCCATCTTTCTTTGTCACGGAAGAGACTGTTTCATTCTGCTGCATAGCACCATCTGGTGGGTTGTTTGAGAAGTGCAAGATCGTGGGGTGTTTCTTAGCGCATGAGTGACATGTCAGGTGGCTTTTGTATGTCTTGCTGAGATGCCCTTTAATCAAGCACCCAAAACAAAGTCCATTGCTCTTAAGAAACTCCACCTTCTGATCACGGGGAATTTTAGCGATCCTTCTGCAAGATTCCATGGTGTGATTTCCTTTGCAGTACATGCAAGGTTTTGCAAATGCATCTTTCACGTTAGTATCTGTGTCAGAATTCTGTGCGTTGACATCCGTAGGCGTTGTGACTGGGGACACTGTGGTAGCAAAATTTTTCTTGCTTCCAGACTTCATATGGCGTGAGTCTGTTGCCACTTGTCTTGGTTTTGGATTTTTAGTCACATCTTGAATGCTGCCAAAGATTGGGTCTTGTATTATTCTCACTTCCTTTTCAATGAACTTGACTAGGTCATGGAACTTGGGTCTCTGTTGAGTCTGCTCCATGTGGTTGCATACAACAGATCACCATCTTTCTCTGAGTTTATATGGGAGCTTAGCCACAATAAACTTCATGTTGGATGGTAAGTCAAGCTCTGACATGTACTGGTATGTTAGTGCAGCGTTGTTACAGCTTCTCAAATACAATGCGTAGCTGTTCAGTTCCTTGGCGTCATCAGGACGAATTGTGGCCCAATCTAAAGCTTTTTTCATATAAGCTGCTGTGATTTTAAACTCGTCACCAAAGTGATGTTTGAGCAAGTGCTTAGCTTCCCTGAAACCAGCTGCAGCATCCATATGTAGACAGCTTCGCACAAGTTCCTTCGGCTGTCCTGCCGTAAACTGTTCCAGGAAATACAGTCAGTCTTCATAACTGTCTGTCTTATCTTTGATATTGTGTCGGAAAGCTTGTATGAAAAGCTGGTATTCTAAGGGGTCACCAATAAATACAGGGACCTCTTTTTTAGGGAGAGAGGTCTGTGACACAACAGACACAAGCAGGTTTGTAGGTCTGATTGTGCTGAAATGTTCATGGGATTGGATGCACCCCTGCAGGAGTGGATTGACTTCCCATTGGTTTACTGATTTTCTTGCTGGCTGTTGGTCTGGATGTGATGTGTGTAGCCAGTGGGTTTGCTGTTGTCGCAGTTCTTGTTGTTGTTGCTGCTGTTGTTGTAGGCCTAGGCGTTGGTGCTGCTGACATATGTGCACGCATGACTGTCTGTAGAGGTGTTTTAGGTACAGCTCCTAAGTCAGCAAAGTGAGGTGGTGAAAGCACTGAATCAACTCTGCTGTCTTCAGTTGCTTGGGTTTCAGTAGGTTGGTGTGTTTCCAGATATCCATCTAGGTAAGCATTCATGTCATCATCCTGTTCAAATGTTAATTTTGCTTCCTCGCCAAGTTCAATTTCATCAAGCACTTTTAATTTTGCATTTTAAACAGCTAGTTCTTTTTTTAATTGCAGGGCATCCATCTTAGCTTGTAATTCATGTTTCTCTTTTAATGTTTTCGCTCTTGCTAATAACCCTGCTTTATCTGCTGCTATTTGGGCTCGGGCTGCAAACACACATGACTTGGAGGTCCTGGATGAACATGAGAATGAGTTGCGTTGTGACACCCTTGATACACTGTCAGTCAGGTCAACTAGTGTTTGTGGGTCTACATCATGTTGTGTTAACCAAGCATCTGTGTCAGTAATGAATGTGTGATATTTTGCCATCTTGGGTTTGTACCAATCAAGATTCTCATTCTCTCTCATTTCATCAGACAGAAGTGCTTGCACAGACTCATGACACACATTAAAATCATCAAGCATTTTCTTAAATACAAACAGATCAGTCTTCACAGCAGCAACATCAGCATTTTAACTCATCATTTTTTTCATTTCATTCATTTTTCGAGTACAATGGCCAAGTTTGCCACATCGCGTTGCACTCAGCGTTTTGAATGATGGTTCAGGCTCCGGTTGAGGCTCGGTGCTTGTAGCCTGCACCTGGCCATCATCAGTATTTCTCATGTCGGAGTTAGTGGGCTCCGTTTTGACCTCTTTGTCAAACATATTAACAGCGTAGGCCTATAACAAATCAAGTGCGTTCCGATACACAGTCCAAGCACGTTGAAGTTTAAAAGTTCAAGTTCGTATTACACGCTACCTCAATAAAATTAATCAGCACGCGCGTAAAACAGAAATTCCTTGTGGGCCTATTTCGATTATATTCCTTCCAAAAAAACATCCGAATGTCACACAAAGCAGTTCATTGCACTGTCCATAATTTTACCAAACGAAAAATGTTGCTTAAGTCGAAGAAAACAAGTCTCTGTCTCAGTAATCCACGTTTCAAATCTTCAATAACACGCGAGCAAAAGCACAAATGTATTGTCCTTCCAAACAGTTCCAAACAAAGCCTCTCGAAGAAAGTGGCTGAGCTCACCTGGTCTGTAAATCAAATAAAGTTCCAGGTTACTCACGACACTGTAGAGACAATGCAACTAAATCCAAAAGAAAGTCTTCAAATAATCCAAACAAGCGAATCTTGATCCATGTACATCCGAAGTTTGAGACAGTTTTTCAACTTGAATTGTAGGGGCGACTTCGCAGCCACCTCTTCCGAGCGGATAAAACTTGGATCCAACATGCGTCATACAAAAATAAAGTTCTATTTATTTGTTCTAAATCCAAATAAACTGAAAGGTACAAACAAAGGCTTTACTTTCCGAGGTATCACGCGGTTGAAAAACTGTTTGCCTCATCCGCTCTGCCTAGCCATCTGAGTGAGGCACTTTTATCATACGTCATTCCAACCAATTAGACACGTCACTCAAAATAGGCCAAACAGAGCGGCTCATCATGCAAAACAGTCCAAAACACAAAATAAATAACCAATAATTACCAAATCAGATTTCATAAACATCAATTCATAGCCACAATATGCAAATAATAACTCAAAAGTTGTGAAACCACAAAAATAGGCAAAATAGCTCCAACATTCCGACCCCTAATTGAGCACAATGTGGCAATTCAAAACATATTCATAAGGAGCCATTCATTTTAAATTCAGAAGTCCAAAAACATTCAAGTTCCTCATAAGCATATAACGCAAAAATCTCTCATTATTCAACATAAGTCCTTCAAGTATTCAAAAAATGTCTCTTGGAGAAAAAAAAATAGTCCTTTCAAAATGAAAAATCCGTGAGATTCAAAAAAAAAAAGTCCTTGTATGTTTAAGTTTCATAGTCCATTATTCAAGCATCAAATTTAAAAGTCCATTTTCATATTCACACCATTTTCATATTAATTCAACATTCAAAGTTCAGGTTTCCTTCATAGTTCACATATTTTTCAAAGAATTCAGCAATGTTCTCCACGTTCATATCAATATGCATGCACAAACACGTACATGTGCACACATACATACGTACGCACGCACGCACAAGCACACACACACACACACTTACTTTCATTCAATACACTGTAGTGTGGTCGGTTAAGTGCCATGTGTGTCCTATATGTACTGTAATGTGTGTTCTAAGTGTTCTGTCATGTCAATTCAGTCAGGCCATATCTTTGAGAAGGTAAAGTTTCGTGATAGGCCTTTCAAGAATGCCAGTTTGGGTCTTGACCTTGATGCAACGTACATGTCCGTTGGTGTCAGGGAATGTCTCTGTGATCAGTCCCATAGGCCAGGAGTTTCGTGGCACAGTTTCATCAATGATCAGTACCAGGTCACCAGGTTTAAGGTTTCTCTTCACATCATTCCACCTCTGTCTCTCTTGCATAAGGGAAAGGTATTCTCATGTCCATCTTTTCCAGAAGAGATCTGATAGGTACTGGACCTGCTTCCATCTTCTCCTGGAGTAACAGTCCTGCTTGTTAAAGAGTTCTGGTGGAAGGATAGGCTTTCCTTTAAGGAGCAGTATGTGGTTGGGAGTAAGTGGTTCAGGATCTTTCGGATCTCCAGATGTTGCAGTGATTGGATGTGCATTGAGAATGGCTTCCACTTCGCAGAGAGCAGTGTGAAGGCATTCGTCATTCATGGTTTGTTCTTTCGTGACAGAGTACAGGGTTTTCTTGATGATGCGTATGAGACGCTCCCATGCACCTCCATGATGTGAGCCATATGGTGGGTTGAAGCTCCATTTGATTCCCTTCTCGTGCATTGCGTTCTGTTATCTTACTGAGGTTCATGTGAGTAAGGGCTTCTCTGAGTTCCCTTTCAGTTCCCACAAAGTTGGTTCCGTTATCACTGAGGATCTCCTTAACTTGGCCATGTCTACAGATGAATCTGCGGATGACTGAAATGCAGGAATCTGTGTCTAGGGTGTAGGCCATCTCCAAGTGTATGGCTCTGCTCACAAGACAGGTAAATAATGCTCCATATCTCTTCACTCTGCCACGACCATACTTGACTTCAATAGGTCCGAAGTAGTCTAGGCCTATATGAGTAAATGGGGGTAAGTCTGGGGTTATTCTTACAGAGGGCAGGTCTGCCATTTTCTGGTTGATGGCTCTGCTATGCCACCTTCTGCAGAGTATGCATTCATCCGTTATTTTCCTTGCAGCGGCATTTGCTTTAGGGATCCAATATTTGGTTCGTAGTTCTGAGAGCATTTTATTTTTTCCACAGTGTCTGGCTGAATTGTGGATGTAACTCATAAGTATTCTTGATAAGTGGTGGTCATGAGGCAGAATGGCTGGATGTTTGACTTCTTCCGGCATGGCCAGCCTACTCAGTCTGCCACCCACCCTTAAAATTCCTTCTTGGAGAACAGGGTCTAGCTTATAGAGCCTACTGTCTCTCTTCACAGTTTGGCCCTTCTGTAGCGCACACACTTCATCTCTGAAGGCTTGATGTTGAACATAGGCTAAAAGTGACATTTCAGCATCTTTGAGCTCTTGCACTGACAGCTGTCGGTCTGGAGGGTCAGGTTTTACTGACAATGAGTTTACTTTTTCAATGAGTCACTGGTTTGGCTTTTTTGACTCAGGTGTTTCTTGAACTTCAGAAGCCAAGCTGTAGCTCTGATCAGTTTTGGCCATGACGAGAAGTGCTCTATGAAGCAGGTAAGGGGGCTCTGCTGGACTCTTGTGGCAAGAGTCACAGCAGTTTTCTCTACTACGTAAGGCAAGTTCTCTACTGTGACAGTAGCATCATGGTTGAATGCTGGTTTGTGAATGGAGGGTAGATTTGAGAGAATGTGTAAGGAATGAACATGCACCTGTGGGTGATTAAGGAACAAGTGTTTCAGTGAGTGGCTGTGATATAATTAAGGAGGAGATGAGTGTGTGTAGATGTGTGCTGAGTGTACAAGACTTGAGTAGTGAGAGCTGAGCTCTGTGTGCGTGTGTGTATGTGAGAGAGAGAGAGACTCAAGCCTGTCTCCCATTTTCTTTATGGGAGGAGTACACTGTAAAAAAAAATGTTTAGGATTTAAAAAAAAAAAAAATTAACACAACAGTTTCCATTAGACTTTTTGAGTTCTGACAACTTCTAATGAAATTATGTTCAACCAATCAACGAAATGGAGTTAGGGGAATTTACATTTCCTTTACAGTCAAAGGTATTGCTTTTGTTACCTCTAGCTTTATTGTAATACCTTACGGTCTGGATGTTCCAAAAAGTGGATAAACAAGCTCCAGTTAGTTCAAAATTCAGCACCAAGTCCTTACTAGAACTAGAATATATCTATATATCTACAAACACATCACCCCTATCTTATCTACATTGCATTGGCTCCCAATCAAATTTTGCATCGATGATGAAATAATACTGTGGCAACGGGGGTGTGGCCAAGCATCGGTCTGTGAATGGAGGGCAGAGTCAGGGAAGGTAAGGCCCCGTCCACACGAGTAGGATTTTGATGGTTCCGCATAAATACTTTATCGTTTCGGCCTCGCGTCCAGATGAGTCCATTTTTCTTGAGGTGTGAA
>JAPEKM010000004.1:23617336-23628472 GCA_027575975.1 Cathorops multiradiatus
GCCTGTGACCCTGTAGGACAGGATAAGCAGCTACAGATAATGGATGGATGGATGGATGGATGGATGGATGGATGGATCCTGCTGCAGTGAAACTCAGGGGGAGAAATTCCAGTACAGTGTTATCCAGGGAGGCAGTGCCAGGGCTGTCTTCATCAGCAACTAGTCAGGGAGACATGGAGAATGGGGAGGGCTCCACCTGTCTGCGCTCTGCAGGGATTTCCTTTCTAGATTTCCCATTGCAGCGGTCATGAGACCCTGAGGCACACTTTTGGTCAAGTGAGAGTAATCAATGATCAAAACCTCTAGCTTAACATTCCACTCTCCTACCCATGTTTTTCAAGTTATTAAAGATAGGTTATATCGAGTGATGCAAGACCCTCAAACAGGAGTGGAAACAATTTAAGTTGTTGGACCAGAACAGCTGCAGAGAACTTTTGTAATCATAATCCCACGATGGGGCATTTAGGTCCAGTTAAAACATTGAACCAACTCATGGCCCATGTCTACTGGCCAATCATTTGCAGCGATGCTCACAGATGGTGTCCAGACTGTAACGAATGTCATAAGGTGTTGAACATTTTGCATATTTTTATGAATTACTGGGGATTAAATTATCTGCAAATGGATGGGTTGGTTGAATGATTTAATCAGATACTGAAAAACATGATTCACAAGTTTATTCACAGGGGCACTAGAAATTGGGGTAGATGGCTAGAATCCCTCTTATTTGCAGTATGAGATCCCAGGGGTCTCCCCATTTGAATTATTGAATGGTCACAAGTCTTGTGGCTTTTTGGCTGTGATTTGGGAAAATTGGAAGGAGGGACCTGCTGTGAGTAAAAACAAAATTCAGTACATTCTCTACCTGAGAACTCCATACATTGTCACCTTACCCAGGAGAATTTGCTGTAGGCACAAGAATGGCAATCCCAGCTGTATAAAAGTGAATTTGCACCAGGAGATAACATGCTTATTTTATTATCCATGTCAAACTCTAAATTGCTTGCAAAGTGGCAAGGGCAAGTGAGTCAGAGCAGTTGACTATGAGGTTAGGTGAACAGACAGAGGCAATGAACTAAAGATTTACCACCTCAATGGTGGTTCCCAAGAGGGAGAAGCTGGGACTGGAGGGAAGTAAAAAAAAAAAAGTTTGAGCCAATTCACCCCAGTACCCTGTTTAGAGCACCACTTACTATCCCAGAGAGCACAGGTTGCAGGAGGAATTCTCCAATGTATTTTCGCCTCTACCCAGTTGCACTATCCTGACAGAGAACCACCTTATGACTCTTTCAGGGCTTGTGGTACTCAATCATCTGTATCAGCTCCCCAAACACACACATACAAAAAAAATGGTTTGGGATGAACTCAAAGCTATGCTCAAGATGGGGGTGATCGAGCGGTGTAACACTTCCCTGAAATGGGATAATGAGAAACTGGAGACAGGTACTGCAATCCAAGGTGCACTTTTCAGTGACTACTACAACTCCAATTCCAAAAACATTGGGACACTGTAAACTGGAAATGAAAACAGAATGTGACAATGTGCAAACCAAGGAAACACTATATCTCAATGAAAATAGTGCAATGACAACATATCAAATGTTGAAACTGAGAAATTTTATTGTTTTTTGAAAAAATGTATGCTCATTTTGAATTTGATGTCAGCAGTTTCCCTAATGTAACACTTTCCTGAGGTGGGATAATGAGGAACTGGAGACAGGTGCTACAATCCAAAGTACACGTTTGATTTTTTTTTATGCTCACTTTTCCGTGAATACTATTTCTACACACACACACACACACACCTCTCTCATTACTGGTTATCTGAATGACACACAGAGACACACGTTAATAGACAGCTAGTAATAAAACACAGATGTAGCTCATGACATGTTACCTGCTGGTTCAATCTGACTCCTTGCCATTCACAGTCGATGCTCAACCATACCCTCACTGCCACAAGGTGATTGGAGCAGCCTGGTGGTTTTGGTTCCCAAAGCCGATGGGTTGGTCTGGTTTTGTGTAGACTTTAGTAGACTCAATGCTGTGTCTACATGTGATGCATATCCAATGCCTTGCATTTATGAACTGCTTGATCAGTTAGGTATGGCTAGCTTTTCTTCAACATGAGATTTGATGAAGGTATACTGGCAGATACCCTTGACTCAGAAAAAACCCCCAGCCCTTTCCACTGTGTTTGGGTTACATCAGGTTCTCACACATCCATTTGGGTTGTTTGGAGCTCCAGTAACATTTCAGTGACTCTTAGACTGACTTCTCTGCCTGCACAGTGCATACGCCACTGCCTGTTTAGATGACATTATTTTAAGTAATGATTGGCATAATTTACAACAGCTAAGGGCTGTCCTGAGATCGTGAGACATGCAGGATTCACAGTAAACCCAAGGAAGTGTGCAATTGGGTGGGTGGAAGTATGGTATCTGGGCTTCCACTTAGGTCATAGGCAGGTGCATTCCCAACTTGATAAGACTGCAGCAATTGTGGCCTGCACAAGACCCAGGACCAAAAAGGGGGTGAGGCATTTGCTGGGGCTGGCTGGCTATTTCAGGAGGCTTGTATCTACTTTGTTAGATGTCACCAGCCTGCTGACTGACCTCACTGGAAACTGGGAACCAGATCCAGTCCAGTTGACAGAGCTATGCGAATGGACTTTGACAGCTGCATGCCGGACAGCTCCCTGGCCTGAGTCACCCACGTGGCAGCATGGGTGTGACTGAATATCAGCTGTGGACAGAGAGGAGTCAGGTAGAACCAGCAGGTAGCATGTGATTAATTTCACCTGTGTTTGATTTGCTGCCAATTTATTTATCTGTGCCTCTTGTATTCTTACAGAGAGAAGCTGGTAACTAGAAATAGAGCTGAACAACCCAGCACTGTGTGTACTGTATGTGCGTGTATGTGTCTAAAATGCAGAGAACAAAATAAAGTCACTGAAAAGTGAAGTTTACATTGAAAATAAACTACACCTTGAGTTGTCAATCCTGTTTCCCATGTCCTCATTTCCCAAGAACCGTGAGAGTGCTGCAGTGTGAAATACAAAATAATGTCCTGTGAGTAGAGAGTCTACAAACTGAAATACCTTGCTGATGAGACATCAGACTGACCAGACAGAGTCTGTCTCCCAGAGAGTGACCAAACTGATTTGACCAGAAGTCTGTAGTAATTCAAATAAGCAATCTTTACACCCATGGCAGTTCCACTCCTGTCAGCCAAGAACAAGAATCTGAAGCTACCGTATCATGGGCACAGGCTCATTTAAACTGGACAGTTGAAGATTAGAAAAAAAAATCACATCCATGCCAGAATCAAAATCACAACGAGGACACTTCTTCTTCATTCTGATGCTCAATGTGAACATTACCTTAAACTCTTGATCTATATTTGAATGAATTTATTTTTCATTGCGCTGCTGCCACATGATTGGCTGATGAGAAAACTGCATGAAAACACAGATGTACAAAACTGCATTCCTAACACAGGTGTACAAGTGTTCCTAATAATGTGGATGGTGAAGGTATATTGAAAAAAAAAAACCACGAGCCAAAATGTGTTTTGATAAATCAGGCTAGATGTTCATTTAAGAGGAAATGGCAGCATATAAAAGGACTTCAAATTTTAACAGCATGTTTGGAAACAGGTCAAAATTTCAGGTTTAATGTTTTTTGTTTTTATCTTTTTAGGTGTAGAAATGCCATTCACTGGAAAAGAAAAGGCATTTTGTGTGTTAGAGTATGCTTGAACACAGTCGAACAAGACTGTGCAACGTGCATTTATGAGGGAATTCTCTAATAATGCATTGTTACCAGAAAGGACTGTTACCAAAGACATGCTGCAGCATGTTTGACAGGAGCTGGACTACTGACTTGACGTGTGCCGTGTCTCAGGCAGCGCACATATTGAAAATTTGTGAAATCGTTCATGAAATCCACATACCTTTGAATTTCTCATTCAAATTTTGCAGAATAAATCTTATATTGCTCCACATAAAGCCTGTTCACTTTCATTTGCCTAGACTATGTAGTTTCAGGATATTTATATCTCAAATTATATCAAATTTTTTGAAACACCCTGTACTTCCACTTCTGCCTAAGATATAAATTCTTCTTTTCTGGCCATTTAATAGCCATTTTGCTCTTTTCACTCTGTGAATTTACCTCTTTATGGAGTTTTGTGGGTGTATACAAATACCAAATGCAATCATCTGTGGTATGCATGCATCCCATAATTTATCGGTGAGTTGCCATTTATCGACAGATACAAATACAAAGAAAATCAGCATTTATAAAATCTTAATAAACCCATCATAAATTTTTAGTTTATACAAACTGTAAATTTACACAGACATTGACACACAACTTGACTCGAAGATTGATGAATGAGGCCTATTGTGTTTTAAGAGAAATATTTTAGATTTGGGCTAAAAAAAAAAAAAATGGTTTCAGGAGCCAGGGATGAAAGAAACATTTTCAGCACTTGGTCCACAGCCGATTCAAGGATTTCCAGGAAATGTGCAATCGAACAAATGTCGGTACATAACTAGAAACTATAGTCCAGAAACTGGGTGTTTCTTGTGAAATTGTACTAGTAATAAAATCCTGGATGGATTACTGTAACTGGGGATTGATTGTCTATCCAGCTGAAATCAGAAAGTTGTTTCTCTGCTTCTTTAATGAAAAGGCCAAACTAACAACTGCTCCATCTTTATCAGCTACAGTAGCTTGGTAACGATGTCATTTCATTTGCTGAGATCTTTTAGTGCTGCACATTTCTCGTTTGTTCGATTATGGCTTTTGGTGAGTTTCTTGAACTTTTTTCCCCAAAATTTCTTTTTTGCAAGTGTTGACAAAGAACCCCAGTACTTGATATTCTCTTTCTGGGGTTTTCCAGGATGATTTACAGTATCAAGATTATATTGAGAGAAGTCAACAAGATTTTCAGTGACTTCAAGAAAGCTGAACTTTCTGTTTTGACCAATGAAGAAAAAAAAAGCTTTTCTTTCAGTAAAAAGGGGATGAAATTAACTGGGAATGGACCTTGTAGGTATAAATTGCCTTGGGATAATGTAGACCCCTCTGTGGGAGTCAGTTCTAAATTGCTGGGAATGGTGATATTTTTGTATTTAAAATATGAGGGTGGGATGGTTCTTCTTGAATTGTTGCCTTCGTAAGCCCTCATGATCATGTTTTTTTGTAGTTTCTGTATATAGGAAATGATTAAAACATGGCATTTATAAAATTGATCATGATCAGCACACTGTAGTGTTTGAATACAGGATCAATATCACACACATAGCCAAGAGTAGTTAATCCATGTACCAGCATGTTGTTGTACAGTGGAAGAACTTGTACACTGTGCGCCACCATGCCACCCTTAATGTGTGTATGAACAGCTCTGGAAAAAATTAAGAGACCAATTCTTTTTTTCCCTTTAATCAGCATCTATATGTATGGTAGCCATTTTGTTCCAGTGTCTGTGCTGGAATTCCAACACAAACATACCTCATTTTACTTAATGAGGTACTGATTAAGTGATCACCTGAACCAAATATTATTTAATGAAGAAAAGTATAAAAAATGCTGTTGTGTTCATCACTATCCTCTTGCAATAAGACCAGTTTTGATGGCAAAAACAGTGCCAATAGTACCTTAAACTTAATTAGAATACAAAAATATCTATTCATCATGCCAAAAAAGTTAAAAAGAAAAGTTTTGAGTGAGAGAAAGAAGGGTTCAATTCTGGCTTTATTGTCAGAAGGATACAGTGAGTGTCAGGTTGCTTCCATCCTCAAAATTGTAAAGAAGGCAGTTCATAAGAACAAAATCAAGCAGCAGATGTTGGGGACAACAAAATTACAGACCGGCAGAGGGTGAAAATGACTATCCATTGACCAGGATGACCGTCAACTCCTTTGAATGTCGCTCAACAACCGTAGGATGACATTAAGTGATCTACAAAAAGAATGGCAAATGGAAGCTGGGGTTAAGTGCATGGCAAGGATGATTTGAAACTGGCTCTTCCAGGCAGGGTTGAAGTCATACAAAGCTAGCAAAAAGCCCTTCATCAGTGACAAGCAAAGAAGAGCTAGGCTGAAGTTTTCTAAAGACCATAAAGATTGGACGGTAGAGGACTGGAGTAAGGTCATCTCTGAGTCCAATTTTCAGCTCTTCCTATCACCTAGTCATCTAATGGTTAGACGGAGACCTAGAGCAGTGTACAAACCATGGGTGTTCATGTCTCACACCCATTGTGGAATTTGGTGCAGGATCAGTGATGATCTGGGGATGCTTCAGCAAGGCTGAAATGAGGCAGATTTGTATTTGTGAATCAAGTCATGAATCAAGCCATGTACAAGGTTGTCCTGGGGGGAAAATACTTGCTTCCTTCTGCTCTGACAGTGTTTCCAAACTCTGAGGATTGGGTTTTTCAGCAGGACAGTGCTCCATGCCACATGGCCAGGTCAATCAAAGTGTGGATGGAGGACGACAAGATCAAGACCCCATCATGGCCAACCCAAATCTCCAGACATGAACCTCACTGAAAACCTCTGGAATGTGATCAAGAAGAAGCTAGATGGTCACAAGCCATCAAAGAAAGCTGAGCTGATTGAATTTTTGCATCACGAGTGGCATAAAGTCACCCAAAAGCAATATGAAAGATTGGTGGAGAGATGCATGAAAGCTGTGATTAAATGTCAGGGTTATTCCACCAAATGTTGATTTCTGAACTCATTTTAAGTTCAACCATTAGTATTGTGTTGTTTAAAATTGAAGATGATCTTGAGTTTTATGTATTATTAAATATCTGAAAACACTTCATCTTTTCTGTTATTTTGACCAGTTGGCATTTTCTGCAATTTAATGCTCAAAGTGACAATATTTTTTATGTTGTCAGTAGTTTATTGAATAAAAAAAATGTTCCTCAAACACACAAATAGTAAAACCAGAGAAACTGATAATTTTGCAGTGGTCTCTTAATTTTTTTTTGTTCTGTGTGTGTGTGTAAATTATAATATATAAGAATTATTTCAATGAACAAGAGACCTCAGTGTGAGCTGTGTTCAATCTTCCAGGTAGATGAAATTAAAGCAAAAGACAGGACAATTTTCTCTTTGGAGAAAGAACTGGAGACCACTGCAGGTTTCCTGCAGAAGTTGCAGCTTCAGAAGGATGCATTGGATGAGCAGCTTTTCCTTGTGAAGGAAGCAGAATGTAACCTTGGAAGTCCAAAAAGAGAGATCCCTGGAAGGGCTGGCGATGGAGCAGAGCACTGTGGGAGCCCGGTAAGGAGATACACTCTTCTAATAAATTTTACAAGCTATAGGATCCCCATAGAATGAAAATCATAATTGATTGACACATACTGTAGCACTGACTAATCTGACATCTTAAACAAGAAAGATTTTGTTGGTTTTATGTTCTCAAAGGCAGTTTTCATGAGACAGTTACATGGAAAAAGTATGTAACTGGATTTTCTATGTGCCCCAACCAAATCAGAAAAAAATCTGACTTTTTTTCTGTAGAGCATTTGCATCAGTTTTTCACTTGGAGTTCAGACCACACCTTTAAAAACTAAGCTGAAAAATAGAAAATGGAGACTGATACATTATGTAGAGACTAATTGTTATGAATAGATCTATCCATGATGCTCATGACCTATCATCTGTTTGTCTTAATGTAGTGGTTTGAGTTCAATCTGCATGGTAAGGAACATAATGAAGGCTTTGAAAGCACTAGAGCACTGATACCTGTAAAAGTCTGAGAATTGTCCCAGACACCCTAGAAATAAGTCAGATTCCAGAATACAAAGTGCACAATTACCTGGTAGCACACAGATAACAAATAGATGTTGATTTTTCTAATTCAGTACCTGTCACAAATCAGGGATTGTTTGCTTGTCAAATCAAAATCTATTTACGCACTGATGATGCATTAGAGGCACATGCATTCAAGGTCTGAAAACAGTTTTCTGTCTTGTGTAAGCATCCTTTTACTGAAATAAAACAGAATATGAAAGGCTGGACGTGTTTTAAATGAGCTGTTGGTAGACAGGTTCATTTATGGCCAATTCCTCATCACTTAATTAAGTAACATTTAGGATAGTGCTGCTTTTTCAAATATAGAGGCTATCATGTTCTTAACTGTAACGTTGTTAAGACTCATAAGCATATTTATATATCTTTGATTGTCGATTTTAATGAATTATACTCTCAATCATTTCCAAATGGCATCCCGAATTGTAATGATGAAAGACTCAAGAATGTGACTATTAATTATGAACAAATGAAATGTGGCAGGGAAAAGGAACAGGACTTACTGTATATCCCAGTTTCCACCCAACCCCGACATGCTAAAACATGGCAATACAATAAAAATTACCCCACAATACACCATAATAACAGCAGACATTTAAAAAATTGTGCTGACATGATTCAGTGTATATATTGATGAATAAATATAAGATATATAAAATTAATTATAAAAATGAAATATCAATATCATCTTAGTTTATTTATTCCTTTTAGCAGTAAAAGACTGAATTACAGGGAATGTCAGAAACAATCCTACGTACAATAATATGAATCAATAAACAATAAATAATTAAATATTATATATACAATAAATAGAGAAATCCAAGTCACATGATATTAATCTACATTATATCTTTGTATCAACTTATGACCGATCCAGTCAGCACTTTTTGATGGTGGATGGTAATGAAATTATTAAAGCGCTTGGTTCTAGCCACCACTTCAACTACCCTAAAGTTGATGCAATTTAGAAGGGGAAATAAGTCACTGCACTTCTTCAGAAACTTAATATATAATTCCTCATGTCTATTACTGAGAGGAGGTAATTTAGAAAGCTGTAAAGCTTCTTTATAGCTTGAACCTGGTAAATAATATACAATATTTTCTTTTGACCTGATTCAATGAGGTCATAAAGATAATCAGGTAAGGTAGCCCAAACTGAAGAAGTATATTCAAGAATGGTACTAATGATTAAACAATAAACCTTAACCAGATCTAAGGGAGGGAGGCCACTACTCTTAAGCAATCTAATAATGAATGATCTTTAGTTAGCTTTCTTAACAATATATTTACAATAAACATTCCATGAGACATCATTCAAAATATGCATATCTTATAGCTGTGAACTTGTTCCAAAGGCACAGGGCCTATCATTAAAGTGCTTGTTTCACAAGGCTTATAGTATAAAAAAATTAATCAGCATGTCTTATCTCATCATCTCTAGCCGCTTTATCCTGTTCTACAGGGTCGCAAGCAAGCTGGAGCCTATCCCAACTGACTGCGGGTGAAAGGCGGGGTACAGCCTGAACAAGTCGCCAGGTCATCACAGGGCTGACACAGACAACCATTCACACCTATGATCAATTTAGAGTCACCAGTTAACCTAACCTGCATGTCGTTGGACTGTGGGGGAAACCGGAGCACCCGGAGGAAACACACGCGGACACAGGGAGAACATGCAAACTCCGCACAGAAAGGCCCTCGCCGGCCACGGGGCTCGAACCCGGACCCTCTTGCTGTGAGGCAACAGTGCTAACCACTACACCACCGTGCTGCCTGGTGCTATTTTTTTTCTCTCTAATAATTTTTCTTTTAAGTGGATTTATATTATCTGAAGTATAGTGGAACATTGACTCTAAGCATTCAGTTGCCTGATCAAGTTCTGTGGGGTCAGATGGTGATCCATTCAAAGTTGATAACTCTTGGAGACTATTTATAAAACTTTCTGAAGTAGTTGACCTGAATGTATATTTAACACAGTAGTGTGGCAAGGTGCATATATTATTGCTCAGACATATTTTGTATAAGATGAGATAATGATCTTAGGTAGCTTCAGACTGTGGAAGTGTGATGATATTTTCTGTATTTAACCCAAATGTTAATATTAGATCAAGAGTTTGACCACCATTATGAGTAGGTCCTATGACATTCTGATTAACACCGACTGAATCGAGAATGGACAGGAATGCTGTTTTCAGAGGGTCTTCAGAGTTATTGATGTGAATAATAAAGTCTCCAACTAAAACTTTGTCTAAGGAAAAAAACAGGTCTGAGTTGAAATCTGCAAATTCAGAAAGAAATTTAGAATATGGCTCCAGGGCCCTGTAAATAATAAGTAACGGAATTGACTAGGTAGACTTATTTTCTGTGCCTACATATGTTTTGTTAAAGTACTTCAAATACATTGAATTTATGTCTAGCTTTTTGTGTTACACATAGATAATCATTAATCACAACGCCTCCTCCTCTGCCAGATAGATGAGGCTGGTGTATATAATTATTACCAATTACTTGTTACTGATCAGCAGTTTAATGTACTGTGTTTAACAAAGACATGGATTAAACCAAATGAATATGTAGCATTAAATGAAGCTAGTCCAGGAGGAAATCATTATGATACAATACATTTTTAAGGTGTGGCCCCTCTTGACTCCATATCTTGTGACGTAAAAGTTAAAATTTCATGAAACTTGATGCGCTTTATCACCATGATATTCCTTTGAAGTACATCAAATTTTGTGACATTTTGTCCATAGGGGGCACCATCACTGAAACACTGCACTATCTTAAGGATCGCTTAAGCTTGACATTTAAAATTATGTGTGGTTGCACTTGGCCACTTATCTTGTTGAAGATGCTGAAACAATTTTAATTTCACCATTGTTTGTAACTTCTGTGAGTCTGCTTGGACCTCAGTGATCGACATTTATGTGTGTACATATATACAGGGGTCTGCAAAAGTAGGTATACAGTAAGGATTATTCCAGGATTATCAGTATTAAAATAGTGGTGCTAGGTTTCATTTAATACTAGAATTCATTAAAAGATAGGGGTTTTGCATGCAAGCCATGTTCTGTTGATGCCATGATTCAGTTCATACGGGAGGCTTGCCAGGAAATTGACGCTGATAAAGACCTTTGTGCCAGAGTGTGCATGGGTGTCCATACTCGACTTAGTGAAGTGTGTGAATGCCAGGGGCAAACAGTTTGAACATTTGAGGGATTAATATGTTTATTATTGATATATTTGTATAAATCAATAAAATAATGTTTTGTTTTCATTACTGTATACCTACTTTTGCAGATCCC